>PVIJ01004803.1:78828-112301 GCA_004024925.1 Scalopus aquaticus
GCGAAGCGAGTTCGACGCCCAGTCGGGGAGAATCCCACATGGCGCGGCAGACCTCTCCTGCCTTGCCCGCTGCTCCCCTCAGCAGTGTATTTCTGATCTGCCTGTTCTGCTACCCGCTCCGTCTCTGGTGAACCCTCTCGCCGCCCCACGCCTCTGGCCTGTACCCCAGCTTGTATGTATAAATAAAAAATAAATCTTTTAAAAAAAAATATCTAATATAATAAGGGAACAATAACTAATATCATAAGAGAACTGGGTTTTTCCCATGATTCTAATTGATGACATTTGATCATACATTTCCCCCTTGGAGTCTTCGAATGGCAAATGCAGTTTCACAACAATTATAAAGGATCCTTGGGTCACTGTGGCTGCTTCAGGGGTACGTATATAGGACTTGTGCTTTGTAAAACTGTGAGGTTGTTGGAATTTGCCTCTAAGAGCTTCCCTGTCACTATTAACACCATCCTTGCCCCAGGCTTCAGAGTCACAGGCTGAGAAATCTCATTCAGCACACATTCATCTCTGAAGGGCCAATTCCTTCACTTTGCTATGAGAACATTGTAGGTGAAACATTCTAGAGAGCCTTCTGGTGGCATAACGAGTGTGTCCTATCCCTATAGGCAGAAACTCAGTGGAAAGCCAGATGATGTGTAGATTTCTGGGCACGGAATCAGGAATTAATTGTGAAAATGTGCAGGGCTATGAAAGGCGGGAGGCCCCACTGAGGGCAAGCACAGCTTTGTCAGTGGGACAGAAATACTCAGTGTCCATGGAGTTAATCACCCTCTGTTTTCTCCCAGAATTTTGCTTGCAGATATTACTTTTTCTTTTCTGCGGAGGTTGACTCAACAATTCCGTTCCCACCGTGCTGTCATGCCTGGGTCTAAGAGCTGTTCTGTTTCTACAAAGTAACCTTTTTTTCATGCCTTAGCTATGGTTCATTAATTGCTGGTTTACTGGCTAACTTTTTGAGGGCATCCCTGACTTCTGCTTCTGGGGCTATCTTACAGTTGCCCTCATGCTCAGCTAGCAGCAAGCGGTAAATGGCAGAAGAACCCCTTAGAGACAGAGGTAACTGACGAATTTTCTCTCTCCTGGCCATCAGCAAGTATTTGAAAAGAAACGCTGTCTCCAAATTGAGGCAGAAACTATTGCAGAACAGGAAAGTCCTGTTAATCAGGAACTCTGATTCAAAGCAGTTCCATTCTTAATTCTTCCAACTCTGTCACCTGGGGAACTGTTAATCTCCTAAAGAGCCCTTTAATCTCATTATTCTAAATCCTAATAATCAGATTTGTGACTAAGGTCTATATATTGTCTGTAAGTTGGCTTTCAGTGATTCCACAGAGCTGACCCACTTTTCAGAATCAGGCCGCTGTGCCCAGTGCGGATAACAGTCCTTAATATTTATATGCATATGCAAGAGTCAAAATGGTTAAACGGCGCAAAAGATACTTAATGATAAGTCTTTCTTTGGCCCACAGCCCTGACCCCTTTCTTTCCTCCTTTTCCTCAGAGGTGACCAGGGTTACTGGGTGCTTAAAGCAGTCCTTTTTACTTTGATCTTGATGGTATACTGCATCTACTTGGGATTGAACTGTGATCATCTTATTCCGTTTCACTTAAAATTGCTTTTAGATAGTTGGTGTATTACTGTGATAGGTTTATAGGTAAAAGTCATTTTACATTTGCTGGCGTCTTTTACTTATACTGGCATTTCCACAGTGACAGTGCTGACATTTGGTGCAGGATAGTTCTCTGTGCTGGGGAGGGAAGGCTGTCCTCTGTCTTGTAGGCTGGTTAGCAGCAGCCTTGGCCTCTCCCCACAAGATGCCAGTAGTAGGCCTCCCCGGTGACGCAGCGGTTAAGCGGTTAAATGCTGCGCTGTGGAGCTGTTGGCAGCAGCGATGCGAGTTCAAAGCCCAGCCGTGGAGATTCCCACATGGCGCGGCAGACCTCTCCTGTCTCGCCTGCTGCTCCCCTCAGCAGTGTGTCTCTGCTGCCTGTTCTGCTCCCCACCCTGTCTCTGGTGAACCCTCTCGCCGCCCCACGCCTCTGGTCTGTACCCCAGCTTGTATGTATAAATAAATAAATCTTTAAAAAAAAGATGCCAGTAGTAGCCTCTTCCCAAGTTATAATATCCTAAGAGGATCCTAGACAATACCAAATATCTCCGGAATTGGGGTTGAGTCACCCCAAGTTGAGAATCACTGATCTATACCATTTGAGAACTTTCTGTTTTTGTTTCCACATTTGGGCATGCTGATGTTTTAGTAATCAAGTGTATTTTAGTATTCAAGTATATTTTATTACTCAACGTGTTTGCTACAGCAATGCTTTTTTAAATTTCCTAACCATAGCAAATTGCTCCAGAAACTCGTCGTTTGAAAGAAGTGGCCCTGAATGAAAGGATATGTCTGCACGTGGGGACCCAGTGTAGCACCAATGAAAGTGAGAAGCCTAGCATTTTGAAGGAAAAGTGCACCCCACCTCCTGAAGGTAACAACAGAAAGCACTATCTCTTGGTATTTAGAGAGGAAATTCAATTTATGGATCTGCTTATGATCAGTGTACATTAATTCACTCAATTCTCAAACATTTGCTGAATCTAGTAAGTGCCAAGAAGTACTGGCAACACAGCAAGTATGAGGATGTCCCTGCCTTCAAGGTGTACATAGACAACCTGAATAATGATGCTTCATAGTTGTACTGTAGTACTTAAGGATCTGCAAAATGATACACATAGAGGCACAAACCTCCCCTAAATCCAGCCTCGAAAACTTGTGAAGTGACCAAGGCATGGTCACTTTTATGGGGAAGAAGGAAACTGAGTGAGTTGCTGTAAGTCTTCAGATTCCAGGTCAAGTGCCTTAAAAAAAAAGCCAACAAGATACTATCTTACTCATTATATGAGAAATTAGTTTGATAAACAGACTATCAAAGGGAAAATGGGCATGCTGGTTTAGCTCCAACTCAGACAGGAAAAACTGCCAAGTAGTCACCTTGATCATTATTCCCCAACTCCCTTCCCACCCGTCACTCCCTGTCCTTCTTCCTCTTCTCTGATGGACAGGAAGTAGTGTATACTGTTTAAGAACAGGGCTGCCAGAGCCCAGATGTCCAAGTTCATCGCTCAGCACCACCAGCTGCTACATGCATGACGTTAGGCAGATCACGTAGCCCTTTCTCCCTTCAGTTTCCTCATCTGTATAATGGCATGATGGTTATATACCTACCTCCCAGGGTTGTTGAGAGGATGCCACAGTATATGCAAGTTGCCTAGAATGTGCCTGTTCAAGAGTAAATGCTGTCTCTGTATTATCTGTTAATAATATAAAACAACTTGGTTGGGAGTTGTTTATACTTTCACATTCATTTAAGAATTCCTTAGTCATTACCTGTGGTTGAAATATTATGTGACCTTCAAACTCCCTCTCCAGTTAGGGATACAAGAATTAGGGTTCCCTCAGTGACAGTAAAGATTCCTTTTTAGTATCAGCAGGAGAGACAGAGTTGTGAACAGATTAGGTTTCAGTTTTCTGTCCTGAATGCCTTCTGGATAAAATAGAGTGAAGGATTAGGGGTTATTTTTCTGGTAAAGTAGCATGAAAAACCCTCACCATTCTCCATGTTCCAAAGTGATTGGCTAGTTTGCAATGCAAAGAGAGAAGAGTCCTAAAGTCTCTGCTGGATATTCCAGGTGATCCTGAGTCGGCTGTGACCGAGCTACAGTGCGTTTGGCACAATCTGAGCTACATGACGTGTACTTGGCTCCCTGGAAAGAATGCAAGTCCTGCCACTAACTACACTCTCTCCTATTGGTGAGTATGTACAGGAGACTTACAGGGGAAGGACTGACTGTGATGGTGTTGGAAGCCTTGGAATCTAACCTAGTTAAAAAAAAAAAACATTTTGTTCTTTTCTGCAAGCCCAAAAGATGAGCAATTCGCTTCAGTGGAAGAAACATCTGCTTCTGGTGACTACTTGCAAAAAAAAAAAAAAAAAAAAGCCTTCCTTAAAAAGTAGTTGGGAATCCACAGGATGTTGCAACAAGTGTACAGGGAGACTCGATTTTCTCCCAATGGGAATATCTCATATAACTAGGGTGTAATATCGAAACCAGAAAGTTGACATTGGTACAATCCACGCACCTTGTTCAGATTTCACCAATGTTACTTGTACTCATTTGTGTGAGTATATGTATGTATGTGCATAGCTGTGCAGTTTTATCACATGTGTAGACTTAGAATATTTACATTACCATTAGGATCATTTGAGTTGCCTTTTTATAGCCTAGTCACCCCCCTCCTCGTCACCCCCCTCCCCTTCCTTTCCCCCTGCATTCCTCTCCCCTAACTCTAACCTCTGGCAACCACTAATCTGTTCTCCATTTCCGTAATTTTGTAATTGCCAATATGTTCCTGGAATGGAATCCTGTAACACATAACTGTTTGAGACTATCTTTTTATTTTTTATTTTTAGTTTTGAAAAGATTTATTTATTTATGCATACAAGAGCTGGGGTGTAGGCCAGAGGTACGAGGGGTGAGAGGATTCACCAGAGACAGAGTGGGGGAGAACAGGAAGATCTACTGAAATACACTGCAGAGGGGAGCAGTGGGTGAGACAGGAGAGGTCTACTGCGCTATGTGGGTCAGCTCCCTGGCCAGGGATTGAACTCACGCTGCAGTGGCTGGCGAAGGCTTGATAGTGTTAAGACTTAACCCCTTGTGCCACCAGGGAGGCCCCGAGGCTATCTTTCTAAACTGCATAATACACTTAAGATCCATTCAAGTTGTTTTGTGTTGAGAGTTGAGCGTTCATTCCCTTTTTATTGCAGAGTAGTATTCCATAATACGGGTGTACCAATGTTTTGAGTCATTCATCCCTTAAAGGATATCTCAGTTGGTTCCAGTTTGTTCTTTTGAATAAAACTGCTATAAATATTCATGTTTAGCTTTTTGTATAAGCATAACTTTTCATTCCTCTGGAATAAGTGCCCAAGAGTGCAATCGCTGGGTCATATGGCAATTGTATATTAGTTTTAGAAAAATCTGCTGAACTCTTTTCTAGCGTGGCAGTACCATTTTACATTCCCACCAGCAATGTATGAGTGATTGGTGTCTACTATGAAAAAAAAAATTGTGTGATGCCCAGGGAAAAAGTAGTTTAGCTCCCCACAAAATAACTTATATTTGATATTTGTGTCTATAGTTGCAAATTGTGTTAAATTTCTAGATTAATATTTAAATCATTTCCTTTTCCTTAGAGCCTAGAATTATTAGCAACACAACAAAGAAGATGGGACCAGGTTAAAGAATTTAATTCACTGAAATTATTTAATACATATTGTGGTACAGCGCTGAAAGGGTGGCAGAGATGAGAAACATGTCTCTTTGCTCCTAAAACTTAAAATGTAGATAGAGAGACAGTGCCTATAGAGGCGCACCTCAGAGATTTTGCAGGCTCGATTCCTAGCCACCACTATACAGTGAATATTGCAATAAAGCCAGTCACGTGACTTCCGCCCCCCCCAGTGCATATAAAAGTTATGTTTGTGTTAAGAGTGTGGTTTATTAAGTGTGCAATGGCATTATGCATAAAAAACAATATATACCTGAACTTTACATAACACAATTTTACTTTAATAAAAAATAAAAATAAAACAATCACAGATTTTAAAAACGGTGCACATGCCTTAATTAAATGTGACATAGAGACACGAAATGAGCTCTTGCTATTGCAAAAATGGCATTGATAGACTGCTCAACGCAGGGTTGCTACATACCTTCAATTTGTCAAAAATATAATATCTAGAAAACACAATAAAGCAGAGTGCAATAAAGTGAGGTATGCCTGAATAAAAATAAGAGTATGATGAGGCTTGCAAATTATAGACAGACTATCGTGGGAAGCTAGGGTGGAATTGGGAGAGGTGGCAGAGGGTGGGAGGCTTTGATGAAGGGGGAGGGCTGCACAGATGGGGACATTTCTTAGAGATTGGCCTCTGGGAAAGAGAGTTCTGAAGAATGGGGATATTTAGTCAGTGAGATACCGTGGTGGGGAAGTAGGAGGTCTAGCATAGGCAGTCTGCTTTCCACGTGACCTTCTCCTTTCTTTCACTGAAATGGCTGTGGAAGGCCGTGTTCAGAACTTCTGAAGCTACAAGATAAACATGGCATGTCTGTTTTGCCTGATGGCCCGATGAAAGTATTTTGGTATATTTAAACACTCATGGCTATGTCAGGGAATAGAATGCAAAAATCACATGACTTTTTGAAGGAACATCTCCAAAGCTACCCCAGGGGTTCACATCCACTCTCCTTCCCTGCTCCAGAGAGTGTTCTTAGCACAACTGAGAAGTGCTGCAAGTGAAGCCACATGACCCTGAGATTGTGGTTCAATCTAGAGGGTTTTTTCTGATAGAAATAATTCTCTTTTGAGGCTTTATCATTTCACTTGCCTCCTTGTGGTACCTGTTGTTTCTCCTTAATTAAAAATCCCTGGGTGGCTCCCTGGTGGCTTTGGGATAAAGCCCAAACTCCTCAGCGTGACAGACAAAGCCATTTATGATCTGATGTCTGCCAGTCTCTCAAACATCATTCTCCTCTCCCTGCATGTTTCTCCACCCCGCTTGTGCCATACGGTCTAGCCCACACTGAACTGCTTTCAGTTCCTCAAAATGACTCTTCAAACACTCAGAGCAGTGGAATTCAAACCATAGCCAAGCAGAATAGTGAAAGCATCTGTGTCCCTCACAGCCCCTGCCCCCCCATTTACCTGGGTGCCTCCTAGTTGCCTTCTTATCTCACCTCAGATAGCACTTCCTCTTCAGAGTCTTCCTTGACCGCTCAAGTCTCAAGATTCGTGTCCGACAGTGGCATCCCATAGCACCTCGCACTTTCCCATGTCATTGGTAGTACTTAGTAAGTGGTGTTGTCATTTCCTGTTTACTAGTTGTAGCCTCCCCAGATGGCCCTCTCCCTTGAGAGCAGAACTGTGTCTTGTTTCCCCTGGTGCCAGACACAAGGTACGTTCTCCGTAAATTTCACTGTGGAGTGTTTGGTAGGATCCCAAGCTAGAGAACATTTGGGACTTGGGTGAGTGGCGACTTAGGATGTCTAAACAACTGAGAAGGGATAGAATTTGGGACTAAGAGAGGCATGAGTAGCTCTGACTCCCCTAAGAACTAGTGAAGCTCAGAAAAATGAGCTTAAGAGTATCCTGGCCCTGATGTCAAGGGCAAGTCTAGAGAGAGATGTTACTAGGGCCTTTTCAGATGTCTTTTAGGCAGGTAACCTCCCTCTCTTAAGTGTACTCTTCACACTCATTACTGGTAAATCACAAGGAAAACCTTTAAGAGTGTGTGTCTGCAAAAGGACAGGGAAGGAAGGGAATAAATCTTAAAGCTGCTTCTTATTCCATGGCCAACTCTGAGAAAAGGCACCCAAATGTAGGAATCAGGGTGGCCTAGTCCTCAGAGTTCTTAAAAGACAAAAACGGGGAAATGCTTGGGGTGTAAGTCATTTCGGATGAAGTTGTAGTGCCTGTTGTAAAATGAGCGCCCCCTTTGGTTGAAGGGATTACAAAAACCCAATTTGTAAAGGCATTCCTTGTGCTCTGGTTGAAGTAATCCTCTTCCAAGTTGATGTAGTCTTAGAAGATTCTGCTTGGGCTGGCTTTCAGCCTTCAGTTGACATCTTTGTGCAGAGCACAGTCTACAAGTATTGGGGGTAGCTCAAGACTCCATCCACAGAGTGTGGGTTCATGGGCTCCTGAGGGGGGCAGGTATCAGGGATACCACTTCTTGTCATAGGCATTCCCAGAGCTGGTCGTCAGCTTGGGCTGAGGAGCCACTATTTACATTTTAATTTAAATGAATTCAGGTTAAGTCAGATGAACTTGAATTACTCATTCTTACTAGCCTGTTTCCCCTGTGGGCTAAGTGGCCATTGGCTCCTGAATAGGACTGCACAGGTATCGAGCATTTCTCATACCCCAGAAAGTTTGGGTAGGGATTCTGTAGATTCTGTATCTTCTGCCCTCACTACTCCACGGCTGATTCTATTTTGGAGCCACACCGCCTGGCTTCACATCTTGGCACTCTTCCCTACCAGCAGTGCAATTTTGGCTAAGTCCATGTTCTCCGAGTCTCAGTTTTGTAATCTGTAAAACAAGAAGCAATAACAATGCATACTTCATAAGGGTGTTGTGAGAACTATTGTTGTATGAAAAGTGTTTGGTGTTAGACCTAACTGCTAACTTGTAGAGAAGAGTAAGCCCTCAATACCTAGTGGCGATATAGTAGTGCCCGCCTCCCCTGTTATCTGAGGTTTTGCTTCCCGAATTTTCAGTTACCAGGGTCAGTTGTGGTCCAAAAATAATACTTACAATAAAATATTTTCAGAGGGAGAGATACCACATTTACATCTATTTGATTATTAGTTGTTAATATCTTATTGTGCCTAATTTATACATTATCATAGGTGTGCATGTTTAGGGAAAAGCAGTATATATAGGACTCTCTACTATCTGCAGTTTCAGGCCTCTACTGGGGGCCTTAGAACATATTCCCTGTGGATAAGGGGGGGGCTACTGTTTTTTTTAAGATTTATTTATTTATGCATACAAGCTGGAATACAGGCCAGAAGTGTGGGGCGGCGAGAGGGTTCACCAGAGACAGAGTGGGGAGCAGAACAGGCAGATCAGAAATACACTGCTGAGGGGAGCAGCGGGCGAGGCAGGAGAGGTCTGCCGCGCCATGTGGGAATCTCCCCGGCTGGGCGTTGAACTCGCGTCGCCACTGCTGACAGCTCCACAGTGCAGCGCTTAACTGCTGTGCCACCAGGGAGGCCCCAAGGGGGGCTACTATTTATATTTTCTTCTTCTTACTTACCCCCACCCCCTTGCACATGTAGCCAGTGCACCTTGCTGGCCTGTTCCCCCACTTCCAAGAATGTGCACCTAGCCTGTGCCTCTTCCTCCCCTGCTCTCCCTTGACAGAGCCTTTTCATCAAAACCACAAGACAAAGTGCTGGGGATCAAGCACTGGGAATTGGCTTAGGCAGCAGTTTCCATCACATCCAATGGTTTTCTTAATCCACGATCAGAAAATAGTCATTTTGAAACCCCAGGACGGTGCCCTGCAGGGATCGTTGGGCTTTGAAAGGAGCCTGACTTTAATAACTACAGGCTGGCTGCGCCAAAGGGTTCTAGGGAATTTTCTTATCACGTGAATCATCTTCAGAGTTGAGGGAATAGTTTTAATTTGTCCATTTCCTCCTTGTATTTGCAGTGTGATTCTGTGGAGGAGTTCAGCATGGAATTTTTTTAAAAAAGATTTATTTATTTATGCATACAAGAGCTGGAGTGTAGGCCAGAGGTGTGTGTGTGGGAGGGTAGGAGTGGGAGGATTCACCAGAGACAGAGTGGGGAGCAGAACAGGCAGATTGACTGAAATATACTACTGAGGGGAGCAGTGGGTTAGTCAGGAGAGGTCTGCTGCGCCATGTTGGTCAGCCTCCTGGGTGGGGATCGAACTCGTGCTGCAGTGGCTTGATAGTGCTGAGACTTAACCCCTGGCGCCACCAGGGAGGCCCCTCAGCATGGAATTTTAACAGCACTTTCTATTTTAACAAGCTTTCTATTTAGGTTGTCTTTCTGATCTCACGAGAAGTCTGAAAAAAGTTGTCTCCCCGAAACCTATGTTTACCCTGTTATTATTTTGTCTAAATGACAACAAATTTTAAAAAATTCATAACTGGGGTCCATGAGAATATATGAAATAGGCCGGTACAAAGATAAAAAGAAATCTCCAAGATTGCCCCTTGGAGGAGTTCCTTTCATTATTTGAAAAAGAACTAATTTCCACCTAGTTTTCCTTTATTATGTAACAAGAACATGGTCATGTCACAAGTTTCTTCAGTTTCTGTTTCTGGTTATGGGCGGAAAACATTCTAAGCCTTCTGACCTAAAAGCTAGTTAGGGCGGTGAGTTAGTTTTTAAAAGACTGTTTTCATTCACGATCACTGAAAGAAGAACCTTAAGTACTATCTCTTAAGGGAGAAGAACATTTTCTATATGGAAACATTTCTTTGAACAGTCTTGAGAGAGTAAATACATTAGATCAGAGTTGTATTTTTTAAAAGACTGTATATATATATAATATCCACAAAGTTTAGGTTACAAGGAAAATGGAAGGGAGAAGACACTTGTGCAGACACAAGCGGGCAGAAAGAGCTGCCAGACTATATTTTTTAGGAGCCATTTTAGGTTTATAACAAAATTGAGAGGAACGTACAGAGATTCCCCATGTACCCCCTGCCCCCACACATACAAAGCCTGGCCCGTGATCAACACCCTCCACCAGAGTGGCGCATTTGTTACCAAGGAGAAACCTGGACCGACACGTCAAAGTCACCCAACGTCCATAGTTTCCCTGAGGGCTCACTCTCGGTGGTGTCCATCCTAAGGGTTTGGACAAATATGTAATGACCTGTGCATCATTGTAATACCATATAGTTATCGTTTCACTGCCCTAAAACTCCTCTTTGCTCTGCTTATTCATCTCTCCGTCCACAACCCCTGGCAGCCACTGAGCTCCACTTTCTCCATGATTTTGTTCTCTTCAGAATATCATATAGTTGGACTCATACCGCATGTAGCCTTTCCAGATGGACGTCTTTCACTATTAACATGTATTTAAGATCCCCCCCATGTTTTTTTTTGTGGCTTGATAGCCCATTTATTTTTAGTGCTACATAATATTCTGTTGTCTAAAGGTGCCACAGTTTGTTCATTAGCTCACTTACTGAAGGACGTCTTGGTTGCTTTCAAGTTTTGGCAATTATGAATAAAGCTGCTATAAATATTTGTGTGCAGGTTTTTGTGTGGGCATGTTTTCAGCTCCTTTGGGTAAATACCAAGGAGAGTGATTGCTGGATAATGTTTGCTTTTGCAAGAAATTGGCAAACTGCCTTCCAAAGTGACTGTATCACTTGGCATTTCCACCAGCAATGAATGAGAGTTCCTGTTGTTCCATGTCCTTGTCAGCATTTGGTGTTGTCAGTGTTCTGGAGTTTGGCCATCCTAATAGGTGTGTAGTAGTGTCTTCTTGTTTGAATTTACATTTCTCTGATGACATCTGATGTGCAGCATCTTTTCCCATGTTTATTTTCCAACTGCATATCTTAGGTGGAGTGTCTTTGGCTTATTTTTTTGTCGAATTTTTTTTTCTTATGGTGGAGTTTTAAAGAATTTTTGTGTATTTTAGCTAGCAGTCTTTTATCAGACATGTCTTTCACAAATATTTTCTCCCAGTCTATGACTTTTTCTCTCTGTCTCTTGACATTGAGTTTCACAGTTTTTAATTTTAATGAAGTCTGCATTATCAATTATTTCTTTCATGGATTATGCCTTCATATGTAAAAAATCACCACCACCGTACCCAAGGTCATCTAAGTTTTCTCCTGTTACCTTCAAGGAGTTCTTTATTTTTGACTTTACATTTATATCTAATATTTTAGTTTAGTTTGGTGAGATTATAAGTTCTGTGAGTAGCTTCATTTTTTTCACATGAATGTCCAGTTGTTCTTCCAGAACCATTTGTTGAAAGGCTGTCTTTATTTACTTCATTGTATTGCCTGTGTTCCTTTGCCAAAGGTCCATTGACTAACTTATGGGAATGGATCTGAATTTTATAAAACCTGATTTGCAGCAGAATCCCCCTTCGAGTTGCTATCAAAATGCTGATCCTAGGCCCTGAGCAAAACCTAGGTCAGATTCTCTGGGAGCAGTTTTGAGGAATCTGTACTTCAAATTACTGCAGGCGACTCTGAGGTAACAAGGTCCTAGGACTCTTCAGTCTCATCTTAGTTGATTTTTTTAAAATCATCTTCCTTTTCTGCAGAACCTTTGCCCAACTTCCATTGTGCCTGCTGTTATAAGGGTTGACTGTGTCTTCTGCCAATTACTACAAAAGAGTCCTTTGGGAGCCTTGTCAGAAATGGAATGAGCACATTTTCTCTTTCTCTGCTAATTGCTGATGACCACTGGGACCAGCAGAGGAAGGTGTGCATAAAGGTCTTCAAAATGGGAAATAAGACAGCAGCCGTGCCAGTTCTGGAAGGCATTTAAAGTCACATGGTGGAGTAAAACCTGGGAAGCCACTGTGTTCTGGAACTTTGATTTGGCAGTGATTGAGGGTACTAATAATGAAGACAGGACAGTCAATCTGGAGAATATAACAAAGCTGAAGTGATGAGGCATGAAACTGGGTGAGGGCAGTGGGACTATCATAGGAGAGAATCCGAGAAGGTTTGCAAAGGGAGAAATAACAGAATTTGGTGATAGAATATGAGGAATGGAGGGGGGAAAAGGTAATTTTAAATGCTCCAATTAGGAGCCCAGAGAAAATGAGTTCTGACCAAAGGAAATTGGGAAGTTAGAAGAAACACAGTTTGGTAGAAAATGTAGGGCACGGATTTTCAACGCAGAATTTGAGGCAAGAGTGGAACACTCAAGTAGAGCAGTTAGAAATCTAGGAACTCCCTCCAAGGTGAGAGGTCAGGACTAGAAATCCCCAGCATAGAAATTCCAATTTGGGGTGGAAGTGATCAATTGGAGTTGAGTGGATGAAGGAGTAAGAAATAGAGGGGAATGTACAGAGGACAGAGGACTGGATGTGAACCTTCTGAGAAGAAGAGAGGGACAGAGGAACATGCCAAGGAAACAAAGGAGGGGCAGGCAGCAGCACCAGGGGAGAGCCATGAAATTCAGCAGATGCTTCATCTTCAAGAGGTGTAGTTTCTGCTGCCGGCCACATAACACTTTCTTTATACAGAAGGGGGAAAAGAGCGAGGATTTCTGCAGTTTCCACAGCTATCGAAAGTACCAATCGTTATAAAAAAGGAACATTCTTATCTTCCTGCAGTATGCAGTAGAGCCAAATTATAAAATAAAGTTTTTTAAATAGCTACCTTGCCTAGGCCTCCCTTGTGGCACAACGGGTTAAGTCTCAGCTTATGAAGCTATCCAGAGCCACTGCAGCACGAGTTCGATCCTTGGCCGGGGAGATTGCCACATGGTGCAGCAGACCTCTCCTGCCTCGGCCGCTCTCCCCTCAGCAGTGTACTTCAGTCAGTCCGCCTGTTCTGCTCCCCACTCTGTCTCTGGCGGACCCTCTCACCCCCGACACCTCTGGCCTACACTCCAGTTCTTGTATGCATAAATAAATAAATCTTTAAAAAAAAAGCTACCTTGCCTAATTGCAAATACTGCTTTTCATGGACATCTTCAGCCATTAAACAACAACAAAATGTCTGCCTTTGTTTCTTGCATACCTTGTTAGAAATAATGTAGAAGATTTTTTCCTTTTATCTTGTAGGCACAGGAGCCTGGGGAATATTCTTCAGTGTGAAAACATCTTTAGAGAAGGTCAACATATTGGCTGTTCCTTTGCTCTGACCAAAGTGCCAGATTCCAGTTTAGAACAGCATAGTGTCCAAATAATGGTCCGGGATGACGCAGGAAAGATTAGACCATCCTACAGCATCATGCCTTTAACGTCTCACGGTAAGTTTTACGGCTCTTTCATGGTATGGACAGAAGTATTGTCTTTTGAATAATCGGCACAAGTCATTAAAGATGATTTTGGTGTTAAGATCATAGCAGAAAAAGGTATTCTCATGTACCACTTTGACAGATCCTTTTTAATGAAGCAAGACTGGAAATTTAAATATTTATTGAGCACATGTGCCATATGCTTTATTCTTCTTTACTTATGAGTAGGCTGAGACTCTAGCAAGCAGTTAGTTGTGGAAGTAAGATGGGAACTCCAGCTCTCTGACTCTTAAGATTTATTTTCTTTTTCTTACGATGCCTGAGAGGGTGATGCTGCCAAGCAAAAATGATTGACTATAGCTCCTGAGTGGTCTCTCTCTTCATTAGGAAAAGTGTAGACAGGAGGTGGTGGGGCCGGGGTGTTTTTCCAAGTATTTAACGTTCTGACTGGCGTAGGCACTGGTCTGTCACGACAGCCAGCACTGACAAGTAGAACCCTTGACTTAGAAAGAGCCCTTGACTTGAAAACAAAATATCTGCTTGAGGTCCTGGTTTCTTTCGACAGGCATATAAACTTTCTTTAACTGTTTCCTTATCTGTAAAATAGGGTACATAGTTCCTCTTCACCTCAAAGGATTGTCTTCAGGTCTGGATGATGTAAGGGCTATAAAAGCATTTTGTAAGTCTCTAAAGCAGACTACAACAAGCATCATGTTTATTTATTTGTTCAAATAACCTAGCAGAGTTTTCAGATTCTGGCTAAGTGGTATATGGACGATTTATAGGCTAATAACCATGAATTAACGAATGTTCTGAAGTTTGTGAACTCTATTTCACCACCCATTCTGATAGTGGACCAAAGGCAGTTTAATTTGTAGGCACGGGGAGGGAGGTCATGGTAACTGTCCAAATAGGGTAACCCAAAGCAAAGCCCTTCTTTGTCTGCCTCTTACCTGGCCAATTGTCTTCAGTGGACCTTTTAATAAAGTTCATCTTGTTCTTCCTGGATATTACTGGCAACATAAAAGAAGATTCTTTCTTCAAGTCATTTTCTCTTAATTATCCATTATCTTCTGTTGTTCAGTGTTAAGCACAGTTGACTCCTGAAAAACTAAATAGACTAGGCTAAAGTTTTTTTTAATTTTTTTAAATTGTTGTTATAACCATGTAGCATTAAATTTACCTGCTTGACCATTTTTAAGTGCAGGGTTCAGTCAAGTGTATTTACATTGCTGTGCAACAGATCTCTAGGCCTTTGTCATCTTGTAAAACTGAAACTCTGTGCCCATTAATCATTAATTCCTCCTCCTCCCTCCCCCAGCACCATCTTTCTACTTTCTGTTTCTGAGATTTGACTGCTTTAGATACCTCAGATAAGTGGAATCCTATAGCATTTCTCTGTTTGGGGCGGGTTTATTCAGTTAGCATAATGTCCCCAAGGTTTGTCCATGTTGTAGCTTGTGGCAGAGAGTAGGCTAATGTTTTCATTGTGTGTGACACAAGTGAGGGACAGATGGGGAAACCCCTGTACTGGGTATCCCACTTTGCCCATCAGGTGGCAGCCTATCTTGGACTCAAGCACTTCTTTCCTTTATTTTCTATGTTGCAGCTGGATATCTGGATCATACCCTGGCCATTCTAAGCAGGAGCAGGCCAGAGTTCATGTCAGCACCCCAAAGATCTTCCATAGATCCATTTTACTAGGCAGTTTAAAATAAGCTTCCTTCATTAACTGGGACTAAATTCTAGAACTTTGTGTCTGATCATGTAAGGCCGTTAAGTGTCAACCCTATTTTGACCTAACTTTGTGACCTTCATTATCACTACCTGTATATGTATTTCATCAGAATTAACTCTGGAAGCTCATTTGTATTCTTCTGTTTCTATCTTTCAGTGAAACCTGGCCCTCCACATATTAAAAAGCTCTTCTTCCATGATGGAAATTTATATGTGCAATGGAAGAATCCACAGAATTTTGTAAGCAGATGCTTATTTTATGAAATAGAAGTCAATAACAGCCAAGCTGGCACGCATGATACTTTCTCCGTAAGTTTTTTTAGATAGTGGTTTTCATTTGGATTTTTCCTCTCAGGTGAATTTCTTACAGCATAATAAGTAGAACTAGAAATGAAATGTAGCTCGGTTTGTCACATGATGATAGATGATGACGATAATGGTGACGAAGCTTCTTGTCTGAAATAGGGCTTGGTGGAAGATTTGAGTGTTTGTGATAGCAATGGCTGGATGACTCCGAGAATGAATGCTATGAAGAAAATCAAATGAGGTGATGGACAAAGTGACAGAGGGCCCGAGGGAATATTGGGTAGGGGAGGTCATCTGAAGTGTGGCATTTGGGGGGAAATGAGAGAGAATGATGAGCGGAAGCGGCAGTGCAAAAGTCTGGGGGTGGAGGGGACAGCAAGTGCAGAGACTCTGAAATAGTAATAAGCTTGGTGTGGGGGGCGGGAACAGAAAGGAGACGGGCGTGGCCAAACTTGAACGGAAGGATATATAAGCAGGAGGCGGGGATGAGATCAGGTAGGTACTTGGAGACTTGGATCTGGCCATTCAGTTTTCTAGTCATTAATGGCTACTGAGGAAGTCAAATTTGAATATTCAGTATTGTTGGTTTCTGCATGTTTATGCAATTTGGAATCTGATCCCAAACATGCTGATTAGTGGTCCCTGTGGCACCAAGCAGAATGTGGTGCAACCTCAGGTCATCTGTCCTATTGTTCTGCTGTAGAGTAAAGGGCACAGACCTTTCTGTTCAGACCACAAAGTGAGGTTTTGTTTGTTTATTAAATTTGATTTTTTTTTGGCCCCAATTTTTTGTTACCAGAGGAGTGTAGCTTCCATAAGGTGGCGCTTCAAGACCATGGAGACTGCGCCATTCTCTCGTGTGCCACCTGCCCAGGCCGTGTGTGCATTTGAGTTTTGAGTTTAGAGAGCAAGTGTTTTATATTGGCTTCTAAAGGAGCCAAGCATCTCGCATGTGGGCAGATTTCTCGGTCCAGTTGTTTTAGTTCATCATGTGAGTTTCAAAATACTTACTAAAATAAGCCAGTGTTGACAGGTTGTAACTCCAGAGGGTGTGACCAAGTCTACAGAAGAGCAGAGTTCTGCTGGGCATTTGCAAATGAATCCCTTTGCTGAGGTAGAACAATCATTGTTATCTGTAGCAGAAACCACTGTCCCCATATGATACTGCAAAGGAAAAAAGCAAAGGGTTCCCGAGTGGGAGGAGGTGAGACTTGGATGAGCAAAGAAGTGAGTTGTGAGAAAGTGGAAATATGCTTGACCGCTCCTACTTGTACTGCTCCCTCTGTCCCTCTGTCTGAAATCCTGAGACATAGTCTGCTGTGTTACTCATTTGGTGCTGAATTATGTCCTGCTCTTAATCCTGATCATGTTCGTGTAGGCGTTTTCTCCCCTGAAAACACAAACCCCTGTAGGGAGGAGTGAGCTGGTGTTCACCTTGTGCTCTTTCTGCTGCTACTAGTGATACAGGGAAAAATGGGGCCTTATAAACTTAGGCAAAGGCAGTGCCCCAGTTGCTTACTGGTCACTATCTTGGCTCTGCACCCATGCACACATTTACAAGACTACTCAGGTTTAGGGAACAACAACATTGGGATTTATTTAACAAACAGGGAAAAAGCAAAGAATTACTGAAGTCAACATATCAACATATGGCCGTTTACCTTACTTAAAGCAATGTCCAGTCCTTTAAGTCCCAGAAAAGTAACAAAGGTGGCTTCTTCCCGCCACTGCTGAGGTGGAGCTCCTCTTCTAAACAATAGGCCACGTTTCCAAAATGGCGTCTTCCTTCTTCTGCAGACGCGCAACAGCCAGAGTGTAGGTTCAGTTCCAACTCACGAGCTCAACACAGGACGCAACTGGAAATGCTCCCAAGACTGCCATGGTGCCCCAGCACAGCATCAGGCCAGCAAAACTGCAAACAGCAACTACAATGGCCAGACGGCCCAACAGACTGCACTCACGCATTTTAGGAAGGCACCTGCTTCGGGTCTCTGCCTTCTACCTTCGGCTGCAGTAAAGACAAAACTGGGAGCAGTTTCCGTCGCTCGGCTACTTGCAAAGCCTCCAAAGTCACTGGCCCCAAAGTCACTAAAGATTCCAAAAAGGCTCAATCCAAAACTCTATATCCCGTTGGCTCAAAAACTTCTGGTGTCTGATTTCTAAACTCTTAATCTTGGTGGCTACATTTTCTGCCGCTGAGTCCTCTATCCCTCTATCCCTACATCATGACGATTCTTTTCCCCTTCTCCTTCAGTCCCTTTTTTTTCCTCATCAGACTCTCCACCCCAAACTGCAAAATTAGCATTTTCCCTGGGGCTCTTCATTCTCATCAGCAAACCCCCTTCAGGGGGACACGACCTCCACCGGACTTTAGATTCAGCCCGGTTACACTAGCAGCTGACATGTATCAAGCAATTACTGTGTACCAGTCTTATAATAAGCACTGTATCTGAATCCCCTCAGTGAGTCCTCAGGGTAGCCCTACGGATCTACGTCCTCCTGTTACTTCCTCCTGCTTTACAGCTGGTAAAACTCAGTCTCAGCGAGTGCTCTCAGGTCACTTTGCTCGTAAGTCAAGTTTTCGGCAAAGCTTAATCAAAGCTTATAATAATAGCCATCACTGGTTAAGTGTCTATGATAGGCTACAAAGATACTCTTCTATGTGCTTCTTATACAATAGCTCATAATAATTTAAGAAATAGATGCTATTTTAACTTATTTTATTGAGAAACTAAAGCTCAGAGAAGTCGAATAACTAGTAAGTAGAGCTATAGGGTATTCTCCGCGTATTAAACTTTGACCAAGAATAGTTAGTGTAACATTTTATGCATAATCATCAACTAATGAATTCTTGATGAATTGAGTTATTTATATATATATATATATATTTTTTTTTTACAAGCTTATGAACTCAAGAGAACACACTTGCTATGAAACTTATCTACCTGAATCAGAACTATTGTCTATTCAGGCTTAACTCTGTTTATACACTTGAGTTTCACGGTCTTTCTAACAGATGTTCACCAGCTGTTTCCTCCCCTAGAATATCATCAACTTTTTGTATGCTTGTTGATTTTGGGCTTTGCTGGCTAGACCCTTTTCCCTTTTATTTTTTTGCAAAACTTTTTGAGCAATTATTTTGCCTGCCATTTTGTCTGCCATTCCACTTAAGAGGGGAAGGTCTTATGGAAAATGAACTGAGACTATCACATGGGGGCTTGGTCAGAGGTAGTTATGATAGAATCACAGAGTGAGGAATGACTTGTCTTTGACCATCCCCCATCTCCGCCAAATATCTACTTGGGGCTCTGTGACTTTGTTTTCCTTTGCTCACAGAGGTATCCTAGCAGCTAATTAACTATGCAAGGGGATTTGCATTTGAGCAAGAGTTCCCAGAACCTTAAATTTACTCAATCAGTTGTGGCTTTGGAACCTATATATATCTGGGAGAGAGCCTAAGGGAGGAGGGACTTCAGCCTCAACCCCATCCAGCAAATGGTAGTTGACACTTGTGATTCCCCAGAGGTTCTCTGATTGCAAATGGCCAGCAATGGCATGTAGTAGCCCCTGAGTGGTTTTTTTCTCTGCCTCTATATGAACGATTGAGAGAGGATGGCCCTTCATCATTCAGTAGACCTTTCAGCCCTTCACACATGTTGGTAGGAACCATTTATTTTTTTATGATTTGTTTATTTATGCATGCAAGAGCTAGAGTATAGGCCAGAAGTGTGCGGGTGGTGAGAGGATTCACCAGCAACAGAGTGGGATGCAGAACAGGCAAATGGACTGAGATACACTGCTGAGGGGAGCAGCGGGTGAGGCAGGAGAGGTCTGCTGTGCCATGTGGGAAGCTCCCTGGCCAGGGATCGAACTCATGCTGCAGTGGCTGCTGATAGCTTCATCGTGCTGAAACTTAACCCCTTGCGCCACCAGGGAGGCTCCAGGAACCATTTAATGAATGGCATTATATGCCAAAAATCAGAGCTATCTGCTCTAGTCTTTATCCCATGTTTAAACCTGTCTTTGCCTATTTTTTCCAACTCTATTGAGGTATGATTGGCAAGTAAAGATTGTATGTATTTAGGCTGTACAGTGTAATTATTCCTAAGGTATATAGTGTGATGATTTCACTTATGTACATATTGTTAAAGATTACCATAATCAAGTTAACACATCTATCACTTCATGAAGCAGTTACCCTTTTTTTGTGTGGTGAGAATGCTTAAGATCTAGTCTCTTAGTAAATTTCAAGTATACCATACGGAATTATTAACTATGTCACCACGCTATACATGAGATCCCCAGAACTTATAATGGAAAGTTTATACCTTTTGACCAACATCTTCCCATTTTCCACATCCCTCAATCCCAGCCTCTGACAATCACCATTCTACTCTCTGTTTATATGAATTCTGTTTTCTAGAATCCACATATAAGGGAGATCATACAGTACTGGTTATCCTCTGTCTGGCTTATTTTACTTAGCATATTATCCTCCATGTTCATCCATGTTTTTTTTTAAAGATTTATTTATTTGTGCATACAAGTGGGAGTACAGGCCAGAGGCGTGGGGCAGCGAGAGGGTTCGCCAGAGACAGAGTAGGGAGCAGCACAGGCAGATCAACCGAAATACACTGCTGAGGGGAGCAGCGGGCGAGGCAGGAGAGGGCTGCCGCGCCATGTGGGATTCTCCCCGGCCGCTGTTGAACTCGCGTCTCCGCTGCCAACAGCTCCACAGTGCAGCGCTTAACCGCTGCGCCACCAGGAGGCCCCCTCATCCATATTTTTGCAAATGGCAGGACTTCTTTATTTTTTACAGCTGAATCATAATCCTTTGTGTGTGTGTGTGTGTTGTGTGTGTGTGTGTACCCCATTTTCTTTATCCATTTACCTGTGGATGGATGCTTGGATTATTTCCATGTCTTGACTATGGTGAATGGTGCTACAATGAACATGGCGTTGGAGAGATCACCTTGAGATCCTGCTTTTATTCATTATCTTTGGATCTATAACCAGAAGTGGAATTGCTGGATCACATGGTAGAACTATTTTTAATTTTTTGAGGAGCCTCCATATTGTTTTCCATATTGGCCGCACCATTTTATAATGTCACAAATAGTGTGCAAGAGTTCCCTTTTCTCTACATCCTTGCCAGCATTTGTTAATCATTTGTGCATTTAATATTAGCCATTCTAACAGGTACAAAGTGATATTTCATTGTGGTTTTGATTCACATCTCCCTGATGATTAGTGATATTGAGCATCTTTTTGTATACCTTTGGTCAGAGGTTGATTTTTTTTTTAAACTAAGCCATACATTTTTACATATTGATTTTTTGCTTCAGTTTTGAACTTTTTACCTTTTAGGAATTGATTATTCCCTTTACCTCAGATAATAAGTGACTTAAACTGAATTTCGCATGATATTTTTTCTCTAACCCTATTCATTTTTGGTATCGTACAGTGAACAATGGCGATTAGTCTCTGTTTTTTCTTTTTAAAATTTTTGATGTATAATATAATACAGAGAAATTATACAGCTCATAATGTACAGCTCAATAATTTTTCTTTTTTTAAAATTTATTTATTTATACATACAAACTGGGGTACAGGCCAGAGGCGTGGGGCGGCGAGAGGGTTCACCAGAGACAGAGTGGGGAGCAGAACAGGCAGATCAGAAATACACTGCTGAGGGGAGCAGCGGGCGAGGCAGGAGAGGTCTGCCACACCATGTGGGATTCTCCCTGGCTGGCCGTCGAACTTGCATTGCGCACTGCCGACAGCTCCACAGCGCAGTGCTCAACCGCTGCGCCACCAGGGAGGCCCTCAGTAATTTTTCACAGGTGATTTTCACCTATGTAACCAGGACCCTGGAGGCTCCCTCATGGCTCCTTTTGGTCACTGTACTTCCCAAGAGTAACTACTACCCTGACTGCTAATGTCATAGATTATTTTTGTAGCCTCTCTTTGGACTTTGTATAAATGGAATTACTCAAAATGCACTTTTTGTGTGTCTGTCTTCTTTCATTTGGTGTCATGAGATTCACTGTTACTGTTGTCTGTAGTTGTCTATGGTTCATTTCCTTTGCATTCCATTCCATTCATTCATACCCTTGATAAAATGTCCACTGGTGGACATTGGTTAGCTTCCAATTTGGAGTTCTATAAATAGAATTTTTATTGACATTTGCATACTGTCTCTTGGTGTTTACCTTTCTGTCGTGCATACATGGGTTATAGAGTTACATATGATTGTCTCTGGTAGATAATAACAGGTTTCCCAAATTGTTGTGCCAGTTTACATGCCTGGGAGCATACATTGAGAGTTCTAGGTGTTTGAGGTCCTCATGAATATTTGGCATTGTTTGGTAGGTATGTGTATTGTTATCTTGTGGACTTAGTTTACATTTCCCTGGCAACTACTGAAGTGGAGCACATTTTCATGTTTATTGGCAACTTGAATATCCTCCTATGAAGTGCCTGTTCAGCTGTTTTGCCCATTTTTCTATTAATTTGTTTGTCTTCTCTTTATTAATTTGTAAGCTATAAGTATATGTATATTAAATATAAATCTGTCATATAAATATGCAAGTCCTACATCAGAAATTGCAAATATCTTCTCCCATTCTATGCATTGCCTTTGTATTTTCTTAATAGGATGTCTTTTGGTGAACAGAAGATGTTTTTAATTTTAATACAGATGGCTTTACAAAAATTTTTTCCCTATAGTAAATGTTTCCTTGGCCCTGTTTAAGAAATCTTTTCCTGCTTCAAGATTGAAAGGTGTTCTACATTTTCATCTAAAAGCTTGCTGTATTTATGCATTTATTTGTTCATTTATTTTAACTTTCACATGTAGATCTGCAGTCCATCTGGAACTGATTTTGTGAATAGTGTGAGGTAGGGGATCACACTATTCGCTATTGAAGATTCTTTTTCTTCTCTGTATGGATATGTAATTGACTCAGCACCAACTGTTTTAAAAAATCACCTTTTTTGTTTGTTTGCTCTTGCTCTGCCTGATTCTCTTTTAATGGGACAAGGAAACTGTTAGAAATGAATGGTTAAATGATGTAAAATGTGGACTTTCATACATTTTTTAAATGTTTATTTTTTCTTTTATACATTTTGAAGTCATTCTCTTTCTCTATTTTCAAGATTGAAGAAGCCAAATGTCAGAATTCAGAATTTGAGGGAGACATGGAGGTCAGTAAATTCAACTCAAGCTATTTGGGCTTAAACTCATAGAGCAATTAGGGGTGGGGCGGGGTAAGCATAGCTTAAATGTGAACTGCTCTCAGGAAAACAAACTACTTTGTTATGTAGGTTATTGCCAATTTTTTTTAGGAGTTAAAATCAGATAATTTGGATTGCAATACAAGTCTTACTCATACATAAAATGTGTACAGTAATTATATAAGGATTCAGAAGCAGAGAATGAGAATAAACTGGTAATATTCTTTGTGTATTTTTTTTATTTTATATCTAAGGAAACAATTTGTTCCATGATCCCTGGTATTCTTCCGAATACTTTGAATACTGTCAGAATAAGAGTCAAAACAAATAAGTTTTGCTATGAGGATGACCTATTCTGGAGCAATTGGAGTGAAGAGAAGAGTATTGGTAAGAGAAAAGAGTTTCATTAAAACTTAATGGATGGAAACTAAACTGATGCAGAAAACAGATGGGAGGAAAGGACTATTCTGTATTCTTTTTTAATATATATTTTTATTGTTATTTATGTCTTTTACATTTTGTATTCCCCTTGGGTAGCCCACCACCAATTCACCCGTGATCCATCTCCGTGGTCCCTTGTGTCCTTTTCTACTCCATTTTGTGGCGGGGGGAGGGAAGGAAAAGGGCACTATTCTGTATTCTTGATGTCAACCAGAAAATAAGCACAACTGAAATTTCTTTTTCATTACTGTCAAATCACTCAGGGCTAATTTACAGTATTCAGCTCTTTGAAAACCTATAATCCAAACATTGTTATCCTCGTCTATCCTGCCTATGTCTTTATGAACAATCTTAAGATCTGATCACAAAACTGAGGCACCCAGGGGTGGAGGCTGATGGGGTGGGAATGGGGGAGGGAAGGGGCCAAATGGAACAGGGGAGAGGATTGTTGGGGCACTGGTGGTGGGCAGGGTGTGAAAGTATATATTTATAGAGGTTTGAATTTTAACCCCTGGAGCAGATATGAAGATGTAAATCTACTTTGCCTTAATAAACATAATATGAAAAAAATATAGAGAGATGGCTGACTTGATTAAATCTGTAGATTGCCTAATGCTTGAAGGCCGTCCTGTGCGCTGGTGACAGAATCAAGAGTAGTACAGTGACCTTGATGGCATTTAATGGATATCAACTTGCATCTAGGATTGAAAAAAGTCAGTTTCATTTATTAACTGAGAGTCTGAATAAGCTTTGTACCAGCCTAAGTACAAGACTGTAAAACATGTGCTTGATGAATGTGTATGGATGAGTTCTATTTGACTAAATCAAAGTGACTCAATATTGAAACCTTAAATATTCCCAAAAGGCATATGCAGTCTTTGGCAGCAGTGATAACACAGCACGCCAAGCAAGGGACTGCTGTGGGGTGCTTCACAGTGGTCTGGCCACATCAGAAGTGTGAGGCATTCCATTCTGGGCACTCCCTTGTAGGAGGACCACTGCCCGACTGGAATTGTTCTTTGAAAGGGTTAACAGGATGTTGAAGAATCTCAAAATTTAGGGAGGAACAGCTAGTGACGTAAGCCTGGGGAGTCATAATTGCTGAATTTTAATATTTGTGATAGTGTCAGGTAGAAGAAGGAATAGGCTATACTTTTTGTGGGTCCATAGGGCAGAGCAGGCCAACTTAAGAACTTTCTAATAGCTATCTAACAGTCAGAGAGACTGGCTGTTCTGGTAGTTAATTTCCTATTAATGAAGAGAGCAAATAAGGGCCTCCCTGGTGGCGCAACAGGTTGAGCGCACAGCACCATGAAGCATTCGGAACAAGTTCGATCCCCAGCCAGGGAGCTTCCCACATGGTGCAACAGACCTCTCCTGTCCCTCCCACTGCTCCCCTCAGCAGTGTATTTCAGTCACTCTGCCTGTACTGCTCCCCACTCTGTCTCTGGTGCATCCTCTCACCACCCCAACACCTCTGGCCTACACCCCAGCTCTTGTATGCATAAATAAATAAATCTTTAAAAAAATACACTTACCATCTTACAGTTTCTATTAATGAGGACTTTGGACATGGTTTAGCTAGGAACCTCTGGTTCAAGTTCTTAGATGAGATAACAGGCAAGCTCTCAACTGGAATTGCAGTCTCACCTGAAAGCTTAACTACTACTAGAGAATCCTCTTCCAGACTCATTGCTGTGGTTGTTAGAAAGCCTTAATTCCTCTCTGACTGCTGGATGGAGGCTGTAGCAGGTTGAATCATATCCCCCCAAAAGACGTCTTCAAGCCCCAACTCCTGGTCCCTGTGAATGTGACCTTATGTGGAAATAGAGTTTTGCAATGGTAATCAAGTCATGATGAGGTCACACTGGCTTAGAGTAGGTTCTGTTTCTAGGGACTAGCATTCTTACAGGAAGAGTCGAGGATACACAGAAACACATAGACACACAGGGTGGAAGATGGAGGCAGATATTAGAGATGCAGCTACAAAGTAAGGAACACCAGATTTCTGAGACCCACTGGAAGTGAGGAGGGGCAAGGAAGGTCTGTCTCTCTGGAGGCTTCTGGGGAATCATGGCCATGCAGATACCTTGATTTTGGGCTTCCAGCCTCCAGAACTGTGGGAGTTTACATTTCTGTTGTTTTAAACTAACCCATGTGTGGTAATTTGTTTCAGCTGCTCTAGGAAACTAATTCAGAGGCTTCCCTCGGTTCCTTGTTACTTGGTGCTCCCCACAGGGTTACCTCAGGACATAGCAGTCAGTTTCCCCAAGTGAGAGGGATCTAAGCAAGAAAGAGTGAATGAGAGAACACCCATTATGGAAGTCACAGTCTTGTATCACCTAATCTCAGAAAGGACATCTCATCACTGCTGCTGTTCAGTTCTTTACAAACAAGTCAGTTAGTCTCAAGGAGAGGAGATTGCATTATGGTGTAAATAGCAGGAGCCAGGGATCATTTGGCATCACCTTAGAAGTTGCCTAACACAATGGAGCTAGGCCCTGATGATGCTTCTAGATGTTGATACCATAGTGGAAACAACGAGTAGAAATAGACGTAGGACATTCTTTGTATTGGGTATAGCAAGGCCGTTAAGGACAGTCTTTGAAATTGGGCAGTGCTGCATTTGAGGCTTGATTCCATCACTTGCTAAACACTTCTGGATGAGCGACTAAACCTCGCTGAGCCTTGTCCTTCTCATCTGTATAATGCGAGATAACATTTTCTATTTCTGTAGCATAGGTATAAACATGTAAAAGCAGCTAGTATAGTATTAGCCATATAGTAGTTGCTTGATAAGGAGTAATAGTGGTGGTAGTTATCACTAGGGTTATTTTAGGATTTCAAAGACTGGTAAGTGACCAGTAAGAAAGATAGTGACTCTTAATGAGCTGACATATTTTTAACAGTTCAGACATCTTTATCGATACTATCTGAAACGAGTTAAGATACCCCAATTTCAGATACCCCTTAATGTATTTACTCATCCATCACATTTTAGGCACCAGAACAGGACTTTTTTGTTTCACTGTTAAAATAACAGAAGATAAGATCATTGAGAGTTTTGGAAAATAGTTTGGGATAGAGAGCAGAAACATCTGGAATCTCACTAGTCTCATGCAAGTATTACTTCGTTTATTTCTAAAAGGGCTTGATTTCTCATGTCTTTCTATTTGCTTCTCATTTGCCAGGCACGAAGACCAATTCTACATTATACATAACCATGTTACTCATCATTCCGGTCATCGTTGCAGGTGCAATTATTGTCCTTCTGCTTTATCTAAAAAGGTAAGGCAGCTGCTCAGGCAGGCTTCCTGAACTTGGCTGGCCCACTTGCTACAGTAATTACTCTTTGTGCAGGCATCTAATGTTTGCCCAATGTATTAGAAGCATTTTGCCTATAAATGGCTTTTGGTGGTATAGCAAGATAAAGAAGTAATTCTGTGCTCATTTTCTAGTAGGGAAAATCTTGGATTTGTTGCCCAGTGCTCTTCTGAGGAGTTGCTCTCTTTGCATGTCTAGAATTGTTGATAGGCCCTACATCACTCTTCTTTCAGATGCCTAACATAGCAACAATTGAATAGCTCTTGGAATGAGGTTTTAGAAATGAAAATCATTAATAATGAAGTAACTTCTCTAGTATCAATGCAAAGCACACTGCTTCTTAAAGCTGTAGGAAAGAGGATTTCAAGTTGGCTCTACTGGATGCTACTCTTTCCTTGAGAATATTTCACTTTATCTCACCACAGGGCCTTTGATGCTTTTATTTGCTCTTGCAATGAATATCTAAGGTTGGAATAAGATTATTAAGCTGAGTCCAGAACCAATATTTTATTTCTGTATTTGTTTGACACATTTATTGTGTGCCTGTTTATATGCCAGATGCTGCTCTAATTGTGGGGTTACCGCAGAGGCTAGGACAAAATCTTTATCTACTCCCTAAATGATAAATACGATGATTTCATGTAGTGAGAAGTAAAGTTGAGGAAAATAAGGAGGGGTGAGAGTTGAGGAGGAAGGCTAGGAAGTGACAGGCTCATTTTATGTAGGATGGCCAGGGATGATCTCCCTGAGAAAGTAACATTTGAGGAGAGGATCACAGTGAAGGAGTGAGCTCCTTCCATTCAGATATTTGAAGAAAGAGCATTCAGGCCAAGAGAACACCAGGTGCAAAGTTCCCAAAGCTGGAGTGAGCTTCGTGTGTCATGTCCGAGTAGCGCGTGAAAGCTGGAGAGTGACAGGCAGTAAGTCAGGAGAGTGGGTGGGGCCAGATCATGCAGGCCAAGGCAGGGAATCGAGATTTTATCTTAAGCACCAAGGGACGTTCTGGAGAGATTTATGCAGGAAAGGGATGTGATTTATTGTTTTAAAAGATCACCGGATTTGCTGAGTGAAGAATTGACTTGTATAAGAATGAAACAAGGTAGACTAGGTAGGAGGCACTGTGGTATTTGGGGGGAACAATAAGGGGAGCCTGAGCTAGCATGTAGCAGTGGAGGTGGGAAGAAGTGATGGGGTGTGGGGTCTATTTTGAAGGTAGAATGAAGGGCTGCTTGTCTGTGGAGCTGTGGGCGAAATTGAAAATTCAAGGATAACTCAGATTTTTAGCTGCAGCAACTGAGGGAAAGCTGCGGTCACTTATAGTGATGGAGAAGATTGTGAGGCGAACTGGCTGGAGGAGAAAGGTGAACACTTTAATTTTGAATATGATAAGTTGGAGATGCCTATCAGATATCCAAGTAGAGATGCGCTATAGGTAGCTGTATACATGGATCTGGAATTGAAGGGAGAGATCTGGGCTGGAGATAGGTTTTGAGAGTCCTCTGCATGTAAATGCATTAAGACCCTAGTCTGGAAGCACGTGCTCATAAAGTGAGGGAGATAGAGAAGAGGACCGAGGCACACCAGTGTTTAAATCTTGAAAGATAAGGTAGGTCCACCAAACGCTCGATAGAGAGAAACGAAACAGAAAGAGAAAGAGAAATGTATCCAGTTCTTGGAGTATTATCTTTTTTCAGAATTATAAACAGTAAACGCCCGTCTTGTCTAAGTAAAACACCTAAAAATAAACATAAATTAAGAAAAACCCCAGGTCTTCAAATGACTATTTCCAAAGTGTTAAAGTACAATTTAAACAAATAAGCACAGTCAATCACATTGTTCTCATTAAATTTTAAAATAATTTTTGGGAGCACAAAAATGTTCATTCCTATTAAACTTTTCTCTTTGTTATTATCTTCAAAAGCAAGAAAGTAAAGCACCATTATTATTTGAACGATAAGGCATCACACACACACCCGTAACTCTGTGAAGGGATGGATGTGTTAATTAACTTGATTGTGGTGATCATTTCACAGTGTATCATATACCAAAATATCACTTCTACACCTTAAATATGTACATTTGTTTCTGGTCAAAAACATCAACAAGCTAGAAAAAATTTAAATTACAGGGTATAAATAGCCTGCTTGTCCTGGTGGCCCTTTTGCTACACCCACACTTGACGCTCATAGGGCATCAGTTTCTCAGCTTGTTTTAGAAATGTCTTCACAACTTGCTTCATCAGTAAAGATGGCTCATGCGTCTTGTCTTGTCTAAGCTTCCTTTAAATATTATTATATTTAAGGGGGAGGCTCCTGTGGGCTAGAAGTTTTGATGAAAATTGTCTCTGTTTTCTTGAAGGCTTAAGATCATTATATTCCCTCCAATTCCTGATCCTGGCAAGATTTTTAAAGAAATGTTTGGAGACCAGAATGATGATACCCTGGTGAGTACTAACTCCAGGGGGTTCAAAATTGGTTTATTTTTTGGGGGAGAGGCTACGGACTTTTAAAAAATTTGGCAAAAAATATGTAACAGAAAATTTATCATTTTAACCATTTTTAAAGTGTACAGTTCAATGACTTTAAGTACATTTATAATGTTGTGCAGCTGTATTACTATTTCCAGAACTTTTTCATCATCCCCAGCAGAAACTGTGTCCACAAAACAATAACTTCCCATTACCCTGTACCCATAGGCCCTGGTAACCTGTTTCAATTTCTGTCTCTATGAATTTTCCTATTCTAGGTACCTCACAAAAGTTGAATCCTACTATATTCATCCTTTCATATCTCGTTTTCACCTAACATAATGTTTTCAAAGTTCATCCATGTTGTAGCGTGGATCAGAATTTCATTTCAAAATTGGTTATTTTAAAATATAATTTATTTAAAAGATTAAAGAAGAGCTTATTTAAAATGTTATACTCAGACCAAGCAGACCATTGAAGAAGTCCTGGAATATGTTACCCATCTTGTATCACTGGGTTTCCTTCTCTCTCTGGGGTAGGGAACATGTTTCATACAAACATGCAGGGAGAGGAGCTGCCTTTATGAAACGAGCCCAATAGGTAGGGCTTCCGACCCGTGGGTAACTTTTAAAACTTGATTTGGGGAAATATGAAGATAGGGTGAATGATTGAAATAGATTTTATTCATGTGATTGCCTGGAAAACTGGCATCCAAAGTCACAGAAGTAGAGCAAAGACATTCCAGCTGTCATAGCTAGTTTGCTGCAGACTCTCATACTCAACTTTCTGGCTGGAAAACAGAAGATTTTATGGGGACAGAAGAATTTGAGGTTTTTGTGATAAATTCATTCACGCAAATAAAATAATTGACTAAATGAAATAAGTATCAATATTATTGTATATATCTTAAAATTAGTTTTAAAAAAAGCAGTTATAGAACAGTTAATTTAGGAAAGTAGTACAGCATAGTAGATAATAGCCTGGGCTCTGGAGTCTGATTGTCTGGATTCAAATCTCTGTGTCGTTCACTATGTATTTGACCTGAGGTAACTTCCTGATCTCTCTTTGCCTCAGTTTTCCCATTTGTAAAGTGGATGTAATGAAAGCAGTGGCCTCATAGTTTTGTTATTTGGTTTAAATTAATTTAGCACTTAGCATGCTAGCACATTAATTTATGTATTTATTTTTTAACAGATTTCTTTATTTATGCATACAAGCTGGGGTGTAGGCCAGAGGTGTATGTGTGGGGGAGGGAGGTGAGAAGATTCACCAGAGACAGAGTGGGAAGCAGAACAGGCAGGTTGACTGAGATACACTGCTGAGGGGAGGAGCAGACAAGACAGGAGAGTTCTGCTGTGCCATGTGGGAATCTCCCTGGCTGGGTATTGAACTCGTGATGCAGTGGCTCTGGATAGCTTCATAGTGCTAAGACTTCATAGTATTGGGCCACCAGGGAGGTCCTATGTATTTATTTTTAATTGAGGTGATATTGTTTTACAATGTTTGTGATTTAGAGGTGTAGGATCTCCCCCTTCAGGTGTTGTTGCCACACCACACCCACCACCAAAACATCCACAGCCCTCTACCGTGGTCCACAGTGTTCCTCCCCGCATTTGGTTCTCACTTCTTCCCCTCCCCCTCTGTTAGCCTCAGTTCTACAGTCAGCTTTCCAGGGTTTGTACTGGATTACTTCTTTAATAAGCCACGCTCACAGTGATAACTCTGCCAAAGCTTGGGGGGGTAGGGCTCACTAGGCAGGTAGGTCCAGAAGTCAGGTGCCTGGTGTGAACACTGTATGCTGTGTCTGAGGTGAATATGGAACTTTGTGGTTCCTCAAGTTTAGTTGAGTTACAGTCAACTGGAATGCCTGTAAGAATGTAGGTTCCTAGCCCCAACTTCCAGAAATTATGACTCAGCAGGACTGGGATGCGTTTCAGGAACCTGCGTACTTAAGGAACCCACAGGTGTTTCCTATCCTGACAAGACAGTCTGTGCACCACACTTAGAAATCACCATTTTAGATATTTTCTTAGGATTACCCCATCTCTTTCTTCATTTCACCAGCTACTGTGGTGGATGCTAGAGGTTGAGAACTGTGCAAGTACTCTACCAACAATTCTCACCAGTTACTGAAAGTCTGCCGTGTGCCTGGCAGTATTTTAGTGTTTTGTTTTTATTTACTTATTGAATCCTCATAACCACTCTGTGATGCAGGTGATGTTAGTACCATTGAATGGCTGAGGAAATGGAGCCTCAGTGAAGTTAGGTAACTACTAAGGTCACACAGCTAGGATTTGACAACAGAACATCAGAGTTCTATATGATGGAAGTAGAAGGTTTGTGTAGGGGAGTGCTGAGCAAAACATTTGAAGTCACATGGCTTATCTGGAGAGATATTAGGAATATCATTCTGACAGTCATCTGGAGGGAATGGACTAGAGAGGGGAGGCACCAGCCTAGTTGTAAAGTGGGAACCTCGTCTGGAATGTGCCCCGTAAATATTTTGTTTGGTCAGAGTGGTATATTTAGAAGTTTCCCACTTGGAATATTAAGCAGGGCACAACACAATCCAATTCGTCTCAGGCCCTGAAATGTGGTTTCACATGCTAACTTGAGTTGCCAGACCCCTGAAAAACATTTGAGTTTGCTACCTCTCTTAGCAGAATGAAGACTAGTCAGAATACCGTGACACAAATGCCCAATAGCTGTGAAAACAAATTTGGACTCACTAATATATACAAGACATGCCAACCAAAGCATTGATGAGGTATACATCTTCAAGAGAGTAAATTTTTCAGCAGAGTCCAGTGTTAACAAGTGGGTCAGGAAGTGATACTTCATGCACTGCTGGAGGGCCTGTGAAATGATGTACATTTTTTCTGGAAGACAACTTGGTAAAATGTAACAAGAATCTGTGACCCTATAGTTACACTTTTAGGAAATTATTTTAAGGAAGTAATTCAACAATGGCACAGGAACACCAATGCAGCATTTGTTTCTATGTGAGAAATTAGAAACTAAACAAACAACAATCAGGATGTTAGTTTTTAGAAAGTTGGGTTTTCAAATCATTTTGATGTCAATGTATCAAATACTCATGATACAAAAGTACAAAATATAAAGGTGTAGTATATTACAATCCTGATTTTCTAAAAATGCATTAATGCATACATAGCACAGCGAGGGAGAAGAAATGGGTCAAAATGATCATCTCTGAGCAGAGGGATTGTGGATAATTGATGCTCTCTCTACCTTGCTGAAAAATTTCCAAATTGCCTTTAACAAACATGTATTACTTCTATAATAAAAAGAAACCCTGTACAAGTCATTAAGGGAACAAAGAATCCTGTAGACATGTAGGTCTGAGAGATAATAGGGACTTGAACTTAGCTGTTAGCACAGATTGATGCAAGAGACATTATTAAAGGAAACTCATTAGGACTTGGTGACTATGTGGGCAGTGAAAGTGGGGGGGAGCCAAAAATAAGCTCAAGACTTCAAGCCTGGGTGATGGTGTGAATGATGGTGACATTGACAGCAAAATCAGATCAATTATCTTTCTCACAGATGGGGAAATTGCTTCTTTACAATTTGCTGTCTAGAGGATAATAGGTTGTCCTGATGAGTCAGATAATTCTATAATTTAGTGAGGTGGATATACTGACTAGATGGACCACTAAAAGTATTAAATGTTTTTGTTTGTGGTGGTTGCAGACCATTAAATAAAATCAGTCTTTAAAACCGCAAGTATAATAAAATGCCAGGCAGGGGAAAGGGTAGTAGAACAAATTTTCATGTTTGTTTTTTAGACAAAGGAATAATCCGCTTTCTCTACGTGGCAACCTTCCTCACAAATTGAAGTGTATATACAGCAGTAAGACTAGCCTTTTACTTCTAGAATCATCAAATAAACATGGCCCCAGAGGTCATCTAATGAGATGGATACGTCCATGTTTATGTTTAATTATAAATTTTCAAAACTCTAGATTCTAGTGCTGCCTCCTCACTGGAGAAATGGGGAAACCGGGGGCCAAAGAGAAATTTCTGAAGGACAATCCCATGGAGAAGTAATTTAGAGCCTGAACTACAACATACTGTAGCTCAAAGTTACTGATTCCTAATCCAAGGAAATAATCCATGCTCTTTTAAATGCTTACTTCTACCAAACTGCGTCATCGATAGTGGTTCTTTAAAAAAACGTATTTACGACCCAGCAATCCCACTTTTGGGAATTTACCCAAAGGACACAAAAACACTAATCCGAAAGGATACATGCACCCGTATGTTCATTGCGGCACTGTTCACAATAGCAAAGGTATGGAAGCAACCCAGATGTCCAAAAATAGATGATTGGATCCAGAAGATGTGGTACATATACACAATGGAATACTATTCATCATGGA
>PVIJ01004804.1:0-88335 GCA_004024925.1 Scalopus aquaticus
TGGGGAGAGGCGTGGCAGGAAGCCCTAAGAAGGAGGAGATTTTGAAGAGGCAAATCTGGCAATTGGGAGAGCCCCCTCTCTGATATTACCAAATCAAAAGGTTGAATAAACACAGAAAGCACACAACCTGGGCTCTGGTCAATGGGCAGGGCTGGGTCAGTGCTCAGTGGCCACTGACTACGTTCTAGAGAAAGGGGTCCCAGGCCCCACGGAAGGAGGGCAGCTGGGCACTGGTTGAGGGTCACAGAAGTAGGTGGTGTTTGTTTGCTCTTTTATTTATTGGGCAAATATTTACTAAGCAATTACAACATGCTGGGCGCCTTGACCTCACATTGTGAACAATCTAGTGGAGAAGAGAGACTGAACCGCACATCCAGTGCCAGCAGTATGACCATGGTGCAGTTAACTGCTTTGTGCCTCAGTTTCCTCATTTATAAAATGGAGTTTATTAGGAGACCCAATTATTTTTTTAGAGTTGTTTTGGATTAAAGGAGATAATCTCTATCAAATGCTAATTTGGCACCTGGCACAAAGTGATGCTTTGAAGCATTTAATTATCAGTGTTTGAGCTGGGTCTTGAACAAGGAGGAATTTGCTAAGGTGGGAAAGGAAAGGGAGAGTCTTTCCAGGTAGATACCACAGAGGCCACACAAGTAGGAGAGGAGCTGAAGATGACTGGGCTTAATGAGAATGATGGATATTTGAATTACCTGCACAACATTACCCTGGAGAAAGAATTTGCTGAATATTCAGATTCTTGGGGCCCTCCACAGATCTATTAGGACTGGGTCTCCGGGCAGGGCCTGTGAATCTTTATTTTTTAAAGATCTATTTTATTTATTTATGCATACAAGAACTGGGGTATAGGCCAAAGGTGTGTGTGTGTGGGGGTAAGAGCATTTACCAGAGATAGGGTGGGAGCAGAACAGGTAGCTCTACAATACACTGCCTAGGGGAGCAGTGGGCAAGACAGAAGAGCTCTGTTGTGCCATGTGAGTCAGCTCCCTGGCCTGGGATTGAACTCATGAACTTGTGCTGCAGTGGCTGGTGATAGCTTGATAGTGCTGACACTTTAACCCCTGCGCCACAAGGGAGGCCCTGAATCTGTATTTTACCTTGTTTCCTAGAGCAGGAAGGGGTAGGCCCCTTCCCTCCAAAGTAGCCCAGGGCCCTGTCCTAGTTCTGTCTTTAACGGGCTCAGTATAATAGCTTTCTAATGGATCCAGCCCTGCCGGATCTGATCCTCTTTCAAAGGACACCTCCTTTGTAAAGCCTTCCCTGACTCTTCAGGGCAACACCAATGGCTCACTTCTCTGAACTCACTGCACCTTGAATAGTTGTTGGTTTATGTCTTTGGCTCTGACTCCCTTTGCCTGTTCCCTACAAAAAGATGAGTTCTTTATCTTTTGTCCTCTGGCCTGACCATAGTGGGGATTTCATAAAGATTTATTCACCAAATGGTTGTCTTTTTTCTGGAAGATGCCAGCGAAAGGGAACCTTTCTTTTAACTGTATGCCGGTTCCTCAAACTACTAAAAATGGAGCTTCCATATGATCCAGCAATACCACTTCTGGGAATCTACCCAAAGAACACAAAAACATTAATCAAAAAGGATACATATATCCCTCTGTTTATTGTGGCACTATTTACAATAGCTAAGATATGGAAACAACCCAGATGCCCCAAAATAGATGACTGTATCAAGAAGATGTGGTACATATACACAATGGAATGCTATTCAGCAATCAAAAAGATAAAATCATGCCATTTGCAGCAACGTGGATGGACCTAAAAGGGATCATGCTCAGTGAAATAAGCCCGAAGAAAAAAGAAAAATATCGAATGGTTTTACATATAGGAAGAGTATAGGGGAACCAAATAAGAGATCAGGAGGAGAAAATAACAACAACAACAAAACCAAAACAAAAATTAGCAGGCAACCAGAAATAAGAGTCATTCAGTGAGGGAGAAGGAGGATAAGTGTTCAATATGGGGGAGAAAATAGCACAAGGGACTAAGGTGACGGTTCATGGGTGAACTGGTGGTGGGTAACCTATGGGGAATACACAATAATGTAAAAGATATAAATAAAAAAAAAAAGGAGAGACTTTCTTTTGAGCAGGGGCCCCCAAAAGGGGTGGGGTGGGTCTTTGGATTTTCTTCAGTCTGTTTTCTTTTGTTCATTGAAGCTTACTTGTTAGGTAGCATGATGATTTCCTGTAGAAAGAAATTTCTGGGTAGAGTACACAGCAGATATAAGTCAAGTTGCCCTTGAATGAATCTGGAATACTTTATGGGGTAATGTGTCCTAGAGAGAATGCTAAGCTTGCTCCCACATTTCTGAGCGCATTGTGTTTTCATTGGTGATAGATAATTTCTTTTGTTCATTGCAGATGAGGAAGCTGGGTCTGCAGCAACTGGGAGGAGCCCAGACCAGGGCATGGAGCTTTGCAATGATACTCAGGAGTAGGGACAGGGAGTCTGACCTGGAATCCTGTTTCCCTGTCCTAAAATCCTAGTCTCTAAAGATTTACCAATCTAGACTGCCTTACTTTATGTTTTTTCAGCTATAAGTCAACTCAAAGATTTGTATAGTTTCAGGGATCCCATTCAAGAGAGGTCTTCAGCTGGCATGTGTTGTGGTGGCTGTGATGGTTCCAGTGCAGGTGCAATTTAAAACAGTGATGCTAATGTTAGGATTATGGCGGTCAGTGCGAATGTTGCCTTACACGTTTTGCTATTTAGTTCTCATAACAAGCCTCTACAGGAGGTAATATTCTCTCCACCCCTAGTTAGTTGACAGGTGAGGAAACTGAAACACAGAAGGGTTAAGAAACCTGTCCAAGATCACACAGACTTTTTTTCTTAGGTAGCAGAGCTGTGTTTTGAATCCCTGTTGGTGTCGCTCAAGAAATGGACCTCTTAATCACCATTTTTTCGATACAATGCCTTTATATTCCATTCCATTGCACTAACATTTATTGAACATCTGATATTGACTATCCTTAAAGAGAATGATCTAAAAAATCTTGAATGAGCATGGAAAATGCTGATGATCAGATTTTGATGGAAAAGAATGGGATGCATAACAGAGAGGGTGCAGTTGCTGTAATTGTCAGAAAATATTTAAAAGCAGGAACAAAAATGGTCATGTTAGTATAATTGTGGATTAATTTTAGTGTTTTCTTTATTCTCAAAAAGCTCCTTAATATCAAGGAATCATAGTCTTTACAAAACACCACCACGGAAAGAATCCTAGGCCCAGGGCTTTATGTGCCATACTGGGTATGGCCACAAGGTGTCCCTCCAGTTCAGCCTAAACCTTCTGCCTGGCTGAGTCACAAGGAGCAGAAAGGAATCCCAGTCTGGGAGCCAGCTTCTAGCTCCTGGGGTTGGAAGGGTACTATGGCCTCAGGGCCAGAGGTTGCTGATCTGATTGCTTGCAAGGATCCCAATGGGCAGTTCTGGTATTGAAGGTTCATTCTGGAGGGGACTTTAGGGTTGTTTGAAGGGAGGCCTGCTTCTAGGTAGTGGGGCCTTTGAGTAATTTGATGGGGGGCATGAAGGAGGCTGAGTGGGGCCTGAATTAACACAGGAGGGTCCAGAGACTTTTATATAGGAGTTGAGGGGAAGCAAATGTTTGGAAGGAGTGGTTGGAGATTTCTTTCAGAGCTGTGTTTGCGCAGCAAATATTGTGTCACACATTAATGAGAAGAAAATTGCTTCAAGAGGCCCTGCCCCCAATATTTTGCTTTAGCTTTCTTGCTAGTCTGGCTCCAAACTCTAGCTTCGAGCCTGTATACCAGGCAATAGTTATTTCTGGGTTTGATGGCAGACATTCAAACTTTTTAGTAGCGTTTGGATTTCCTGTATGGCAGTGGTTTTGAAACGGTGTGTATCACACTCACCTGGAGGGCTTGTTAAAGCAGTTTCTGATTCAGCAAGTTCTGGGTCAGGCCTGAGAATGAGCATTTCTAAAAAAGTTCTCAGAATCTGCTGATACTACATCTGCTGACCCAGAAACCACATTTTAAGAACCATCACCGTAAAGATATTACTTTCCTCACATGTTCTGCCACTGTACTCTCCACTTAAAAAGCCAAAGAGCCCAAGTCCTTCCACTAGGAGACCAGGTATAGCCAGGGGAGGGAAGGGTTGGGGTTATTAGGTGGGGGAGTGGGATGTGACCTTAACCAATGGGTAAATTTTTCCAGAGACTCTGGCTCTGAGGTTTTGTGGTTAATTTGGATCGGGGGTTGTTAGGGGCAGTAGCAACCTCCTGCCCATTGGGCGTCAGTATCAGTGTTTTTCCCTGGATGGCTTGGTTACCTTGAGTTCTACCAAGTCTGGTCCCAGTCAGGTGCTTCAACCTCCTTTGATTCTCTGGTCAACAGCCTTGTGGTTAATTCCCTTCTGCTTCATTTAGCCACAGTCTTTGGGCAACTTGCAGCCAAGATCTCTGACTCAACTTCTACTCTGTAGGCCTCCCACTATGGCAGCATGCAGGGAACTGGATGAACTCAGGATCAGACTCAAGTCAGCAGCAGAGCTACGATCTGGAGTCCTGAATGTTTGTCTCCAGTTCGAAGGTTCTTTCTCACACTGTTTTACAACCATCCCTGGCTGGGTAGGTTCACTGTCCGTTCTAGCAATTTGAAGGAGAATTTTGGAGTCCTTGGCAGGCGTCATTTTCACAGGTTTTAATGGTAAGCAGGGGAGACAAGCCAGCAGGGAGACAACAACTTGAGCCCCTGCGAATCTCTAGACACTCTTTTCCCTGGCATTCTCTTGTGGTCTTTTCCTCTCATAGCCATTGCTCATTCTCTTGTAGCTGCACCGTAGCCCTTTCTAACACCACCCTTATACCCCCTCCTTCCTAGGCACAGGTGTGCACACATGCACATGAGCACACACCCATCCTCAAGTGTCCATAATCAGGCACACGTTCCGATCCCCCCGCCCATGCACCTTTTAAGTTAACAGGATCAAGGCCACAGATGATGGCCACAGAGGCCAGTGGCGTAAAAGCCTGACCAATTCACTCATTCTATACACACAGCTTCCATGTCTGATCCACCACACATCCCTGCGCAAAGAGGTATTTGCAGTATGACTGTATTAAATCTTTCTGAAATATGACAGGAAATCCAAATATATAAATAAAATCAAGCAGTAGGCACTGCATTAAAGTTTGCAGCCTAAATGACTAATGCTTCTTGAAAAAAATTTTAGTCCTTTCAGCAACTGCAGGCAGTTTAAAAAATGGTAGAACTCACATTCTGATTTTAGATATTTATTGCCAGCTTCTCACCTGTTTTAGCTTTCAGACCTTGCTGGTATGCATAGTGATTTGGTGTAAAGGCACTGGTGCCCAGGGAGCAGGAGTCCCTGAAGGAAAAATCCTTCTATTCAAGTCCATTCCTCTGCTTTTCCCTGTAAGCTACCCCACAATCCCTAGGGAGGGGGCTGTGGAGGACAAACAGACAGCTCGACAGCAAGGGCTGACAGAGGGATAAAGCTGAGCTCTGGAGGTGTGCACAAACATAGCGGAGCTGCCCCTTCTCCTCTGGGGCGCGCTCGGCTTCTGGGCACTTCCAGAATACCAGGTGGAGGAGAATGTCCTAGTCTTGGTTCCTCCAGGCACTGACTTTGGCTCTTGCATTAGTACTGGTGTCACCAATGACCACAAACCCCATGGCTTAAAACAACACAAACTCGTTACCTTATAGTTTGCGGAGTCTGCAACTAGTCTTCTGGGGCCAAACTCAAAGGCTATGTTCCTTCTGCAGATGCTAGCAGAGAGCCCACTCCTTGCCTCTCCCAGCCTTTAGAGATTGTTCACTTTCCTTGGCTGCTGGGCACATTACTGATCTCTACTTTCATCCTCACAACTCCTTTTCCGACTCCCATCATCCTCCTCTCTCTTATAAGGGCCTATGATTACATTGGACCCACCCAGATAACCCAGTATAATCTCCTCATTTGGAGATCCTTAACTTAATTAACCTGCAACATCCCTTTTATCACACAAGTAACATTTCTATATGCCAGGGACTAGGACATAGATATCTTTGGGGAGTCTACTATCATACTCATTTCTGTTGTTCAGCCCACCATAACACTCATTTAGAAAGTATTAATAAAATACAGTTCAAACAAATAGAAGAAAAATATAGCTCATGATTTTGACTACTCAAAGATAAACATAGCAAGTGTTTCATCTTTGTGAAAAAATGAATAGTCTTTACATAGTTGTAATCATATTGTACATGTAATTTGAAATCCTGGTATTTTTACTAGATATTATATCATACTCTATTTTCCATGTTAGTACATAGCCTGAACATTTTTTTATTTGCTACATAATATTTCATCGAATGGGAATACTATGCTTTACATAAGTCTTATTTTTTAAAATTTAGGTCATTTTAATTTTTTAACATAAATAATTCTGTGGGAAATATTTTTGCTTCTAAGTATTTTTGTGCTTTTTAAAATAAATTTTTCCTTGGGATAGATTTTTCAGATTGGGAATTACTATATCAAAGACTTTTTATAGCAAATATTTTTCAAAGGGTTTATATGAATTTTTAAAACCACTGGGTTCTGGGGATTAGGATGTGGACATCTTTGGAGGAGTCATTATTCTGCCAACCACAGGCCCCAAGTACCTCTTCTGCAAAATGGGAATAATCATCACAACTTCACAGGCAGTTGAGAAGATCAAAGGCACTCATATCTCTGAAGAGGGTTTGGCAAACAGTGAAGACCAGCACAGTTGGTAATTATTGCTCTTATGACTTGAGCTCACCTGGGTGGCTGGGTTGGGAAGAAGCACTTCTGCTCATGACTCAGTTGTACCACCATCTCTATGCTCCATGTACTTGGGCGAACAGCTGCTTTAGAAAGGCCCAGCAAACGATGAACAGATGCCTGGAACAGTGGCTCATAACCCTCACTGAACATCAGTACTACCTTATGAGCTTTTAAAAAGCACAGATTTCCTGAGTTCCACACCCTCTCAGACAGCCCCATTAGAGGTTCTGCTTCAGTTAGTCGAGGTGGAGCCCATGTGTCTTGCTTTACCAAAGCTTCCCCAGTGATTCTGATTGTGTGAAAACCTCTAATCTAGGAAACCTGGGAACCTGGGCAGGGATCCCAGCCTCTGTGGAAAGGTGGGGTGGGCTAATGGCAAAGCAAGAGATTTTGGTTAGGCATCTTCGTTTAAGAGGATCAGGGCTCTTACCTCTCCCTACTTCTCTGCTCTCTGGCCTCAGTATTAACCCAGAAAATTAAGAGCTGCTTGAGGGGTTCTGGGTTAACAGGACAGTCAGGAGGGTTTGCTTTGTGCCCATAGACTGCCCTGGGGTCTCAAGGTCAGGCCCATCTTCAGCATGGCCTGTTTTCAGTGCACACAGAGGAGAGGCCCTGGAGGGGCGCAAGCAGAGTCCTCCCAGAGACACCCCACGCCTCTCCCATTTCCCAGGGAGGAGGGTGGCCAACGAGCACTCCTTCCAGGCAGCAGCCAGAACTGCTGGTTACCTGGCACAAGTGAGGGAGGCAGATAGGGCTCCTTTTTCCGGAATTACTATGAATCTTCCTTTGGCCTGGGAAAAGAGGTCTCCCGTGTTCTGATTTTCTTACTTCTAGGCATGAAGCAATTCCTTCGGGGGCTCCAAGTGCCCTAGGCTGCACGGAGTTATAACTGCCAAACTGAGGGATTTTAAGACTGACTCTGGGCTCTGCCCTGCAGAAAACCCTCATTTCACCCGCAAGCCCTCCTCATTTTTATACCAGAGTGAGGGAATTTATATATTTAGTGCTTATTGTGTCAGGCATATGCTAACCACTTACACTACTTACAGCCTTGTCTCACTTATCCTCACAGCCACCCTGGGAAGCAACTCCTAGTATTTCACACATGAAGATGTAGCCAGTTTGGTTACATAATTTGTCCAGCATCATAAAGCACAGGGTAAGAATTTGTGTTTGCCATCTGAGTCCATATCTAGTTCTTTGATTGCACTGTATTTTACCCACAGAGGGAGTGTGGGGGAGAGTGGTTGGAGGAAGGTGAAGCAGGAGCGCCCTCTCTTGGGGACCTGGAGGAACAGGTTGGCAAGAGCACAGCGCTGCCCATCTGCCCATCTGACCTGGGGCACAGTGACCATGGGGCAGCTTGGTCACCAGAGGGTGGGTCTGGAATCGTCTGGAGGGGAGCCCTGAGTCCAGAGCCCACCAAGTCAAAGGATCGACTCCTCTGCCACACAGCTGGCTATCCTTTAACGTTAATTTTTCCTTTTTACCCTTCTCTTCCATGCCCTTCCCTTTCTTCCTCTAACCTTAACCCTGCCTCTCCATCCCCACCCCCCATCAGCACTTACCCCATCAGATTGTCTTTTGGGTACACTTCCACGCTGGGCTGGGCCCCCCTCCCTCCATGAATCAGCCCAAATGATTGGGTCCTGATTCTCCGTCTGGTCCTCATAGGGCTCTTTCCTTAGAGTTTGGTCTTAATCTCTCTATCCCCAGCCCCAGTGAGGCCTTATGGGACAAGCTGATTGCTGGATTTGGTATGGCTGTCCCCCAAAACCCTCTGTCCTTTGGCTGTGCTCTTTCCTGGCCCCGCAGACCCTGGCAGATTTCTTCCTGTGTTTTTCCAGTGTCTGTCCTGCTGGGCCACAGAGCCCCTTCCTTCTCTAGGGGAAGCTATTTAGCTTTCATGCAAATACCAAACTAAAAACCAAGAGAACTCTGATTGCTGAGTGACACTGCAGCAGGAACCAACCTCACTTCTGTAATTCAGAGGATTTGTCTTGCATTTTGCTGTTTTACCCTGCACTGCTTCTTATAGGTGTGTAAATGGTTGTCTGTGTGGGTGTCCAGATATTCTGTGTGAATACAAAGCACTGGCTCCTGGGAAGAGGAGAGCAATAGCTTCTTTATTATCTCGACTCAGAATCTGCATATTAAAATACACACTGTCCCCAGGGAAGTGCTTTAATAGCTCTAATGAGCCTTCCTGTAGGTCTCAAGGGACATCACTAAATGGCCACATATTAATTGGGAATTCGAATGTTGAACTGATTTGGGCTAGATGTGTCCACTGTATAGTCACCATCAGATACTAGAAGTCTCTTTACACTTTACAGATGAGGAAACCAAGGCCCTGAGAGCAGAGTACAGCTCAGTTTATAGACCAGGGACTGAGTGCAGCTTTGGTACAAGTCCCTGGTTCCAGAAGCTATTAAGAGTGAACATTCAGTACACAGACAGGCCAACTGAACAGAGAAATCTCCAGCCTGAAGCCATGGGTGAGCCAGTGTGTTTTCTCTAACACTCTGCTCTCTGACTTCTAAATCCTTTGATAGTGACTAGACCAGGAAATACACATGTATCCTTTAAGGGGAAGAGCTGCAGTTGTTCATTATTGCCACAAGCATCGAAGGAGGAACTAATAAAAGGGGCTGCTGTGGGTTGGATTATATCCCCCCCTCAAAATGTATTAAAGTTCCTTACCTCCATACCTCAGAATGGGGCTTTGTTTGGAAACAGGGTCTTCGCAGATGTAATAAAGTTAAGATGAGATCATTAGAGCGGACTCTAAACTAATATGCCTTGTGTCCTTATAAGCAAAAGAAAACACCATATGAAGACAGATGCACAGACAGATGACAGAGGCAGAGATTGGAGTGATGCCAAGGATCACCGACCACCACCAAGCTGGAAGAGGCAAAGAAATTTCCATCCTGAGTCTCAGATCCTGCCAACACCTTGATTTTGGATTTCTAGTCTCCAGAACTGCGAAAATAAATGTCAGCAGCCCAGTTTGTTATACTTCATTATTGCAGAAACTAACATAGGGTCAATATAATGTGCCCCTATTCTATAGGTACTTGGCCTTCTGAGGCCTAGGATCCTTGCAAGTTGGGATAACCTGTCATGTCCCTGGTGCAACAAGAGGGGGCTTCGTGGGCCTGGGGGAAGAGGGTAGGTGAGAACAGGCTGTATGATTGTCCCCTTCTCTTCCTTTCCTTTATTCCTTCCTTTATTCCCTCTCTCCACTCAAAGATCTAGTTCCTTGAGTCTAAGTCCTTGTGGTTTTGGGAGTCAACTGATGAAACCCAAGGTGGTGGGATACAATATGGATTGCTCCCCCAGGGGAGAAACGTGTTCCAGCTGCACCACTACTTAGTCAGCTGTTTGGGTCTCATGTTGGGCAGGCGGGAGGCTGAGTAAGGCTGAGGGAGTGTTGTGAATTCCAGTTTCTCTGGAACTTCAAGGGATTCAACCCTGGTTGCTGACCTTTGCTCTCCTGGAGCTAGCATTTTGCTTGCCAGCCCACCCCTCGCCTCATCCTTCTGTTGTGAACATTCCCCAACATCTATACCCTCCCTTCACTCATTGTGTAGACTTTGTAATTTGGGAAGGAGTGACTGATCCCAAGACCCAGATCTAAACCATTCAGGTACTCCCACCCCCTGGCTAAAGCGATTGGCTTAGTAGATCAGGTCTAAGGCAATCAGCACCTGGGTCTCCCTGACTGCAGGGACTTTTGTTTTATGACTGAAGGAGAGCATATTTCTGTGGCTAGAGCAGCCAGCTAGCCCCTACTGTGGTTGGCAGCCATCCTGTGACCGTGAGGAGGCCTAGCTTTAGAATGATCTCTGGACTCTGGACAAGCACGTCTACATATCCCCTTCATTTCTCAAGCTCATCGGCACTTTTTTCCCTGCAGCTTATTGGGGTAGTTTAAAAATATGACAAGGGACTATGGTGATAGTGCACAGGTGAATTGGTGGTGGAAATTCTAGGGGGACTACACCTGAAAAAAGAAAGCAAACCTTGTAAAAAAAATGCATGAACAAAGATGTAATATATATAAATAATAAAAAAACTATTAAAATATATGACCACAATTTTTTTTTCTTTTTGTATTCTCCCTTCAAGAGGGGGACCCTAATTTCTCTGCCCTTAAGTGTGGACTTGACTTTATGTTTCTAATGAATAGAGGATATGGCAGAAGTGACAGTGAGTAACTTCTAGATTAGAACATAAAAGGCAGTTTTGTTATGCCTATTTTCCTCCTTGTTTTCCCTCACTCTGGGGGAAGTCAGCTGCCATGTTGTGAGGATACTCATGCAACCCTACAAAGAGCCTGTGTGGTGAAAAACTGAGGCCTTTGTCAGCAACCAGCATTGCCTCACTAGGTATGTGAGTGAGCCATCCTGTAAGCTGCCAGTTCTCCAGCCCCAGTTATGCCTTCAAATTACTTTGGTCCCAGCCAACATCTTAAGTACAACCTCAGGAGAGAATCTGAGCCACAACCAGAAAGCTAAGTTGCTCCTAAATTTTTGACTTTGTGTGATAATGTGAACTTTTGAAATTGTGTGATAATGAATATTTATTGTCTTAAGTCACTATGTTTTGGTGTAATTTGTTATGGAGCAATAGGTAATGATTCCACTTATATCTCAACCTGCTAACTGATCCTCTTTGCTAGCTGTAATCACTGAAGCCTAGTAGAGCATCTAAAACTGTTCATTTCACTGGAGTCACTGCACTTACCTCATTCTGTAGTCCCAGAGAAGGGGCAAGACCACAGAGAAGACGAGATGGGTCATGTTCTTGCTCATTCAGTTTTCCTTGGCCAGCCTGTCATTGATATTACAGGTTCTTACACAGCCCACAGTTGTAGAGGCCTAGCCTGTGTGGCAGGTGTTCATGGCCAGCCTGGTATGGGAGGAGCAGAATTAATTCACATACCCTGGATAGTGCTATGGAAGTGGTTGGACAAGTTGAACCTGAATGGGGCATCTAGTGACAGGTAACAAAAGACTATCTCAGTTTATATCAGTGTGGGTAGATAATAACCAACAGCCAGATCACCAGCCCAACTCCCATGCACCTGCCCTCTGTAACTGGAAAAAAGGAGGAAACCTCAGTAGAAAGGACTTGAAAAGAAGTTGATGAATGGAAAAGTGAAGTCCTATTTCTTGTGTACTTGAGCTGTGGCCTTTAATTCATAGTCACCACCCTTGTAATAAGACCTGTTTGCTCCTAGAATGTTCTCTTCTCCCCTGTCCTATAACAGGTGTACAGTGAAATGATGGTCCAAGCATTTCTTCTCTCTTGGGGGTGCTGGAGAGTCATGCGAGCTCCTCTGAAGCTTGCACCTTCCTGCTCTCAATGCTGTTATCCATCCCCACTCCTGTGCCCTAACAGCTGCTGTTTCACTCTAGTTTTGCAGACATGAGCTAACCCCTTTTGGCCCATTACAATCCCTTTGCCATTCTGATCTCACCTTTTCTGCCTGCCATTCTTGGTGACGAGTGCATCTTTTTTTCTTGGTTTCCAATGCTGCTGCTTTCCCCCTTAACCTCCTGCCATCTTGTTTCTCAACTGAAATAATTGTTAAGCTGGAATGGGAGAAGATGCCTTCCCCAACGATTATCTATTATTTTATATTGTGCTCAAAAAAGAATGATCTTATTCTCATTTTATAAAATAACACAGACTCTTTCAACTCTTTTTTTTTCATTGTTAGGCCCAAAGGCTACTTCCTCCATGAAGCCCTTGGTGTTTCCTTCTTTCATCATGCAGGATCAATCTCCCACCACTGACTCATATCTCTGTGTTTTGTATTCATGATATTATATTAATCTGCTTATGCATCTTTCTCTCTGTGAGTCTCTGGAGGCAGGCACTGGATCTGACTTGTTTTAAAGTCTCAGGTCCTAAAACAAAGTAAGTGCTCAGTAAATGTTTGATGGATTAATGTCTAACAACACATAGATCTATGATTCTCTTTAATGTGTTGTGGATTTGAAGAGATTTCTCAACACTTAGAATTTAGGAAGAAAGGCCAATATTTTTCTGGAGATTTTGGCTTACTCAAACTCTTTATGAGACTAAAGGGGCTGTTTTAAAATGGGGAACTGGGTTTGACTTTCAGATCAATAGATAGATGGATGGATAGATAGATAGATGGATCAGGATTATTTTAAACACATATGGAGGAGAATAACTATTTCCAGTTTTCACTGATAATCAAGGTAGAGTCTGTACCCATATTCCATCTCACACATTAACTCCAAAATGTGGATTTCTTTAGCATAACAAGAAAAATGAGGAACTGGTCCAAGCTTCAAAGGGCTGCATAGGTATGTCCTTCTGTTCCCACTTAAGTTCTGATTGCAGTCGGTACCTGCTGATATTTTTCTGCTTCTGCCAGGCCCAGACTCGGGGCCATTCTGAGTTGTTCCCTATTGTTCAAGTCTGAGCAGAACTCAGCACAGTGGCCTGAAGGCATTCAAATGGGGTGTGGAGCAGCTGGGGACAGACCACCTGGGTCTGCACCTGGCTTTGGTTTAGGACTGGGGTGCTTCATGAGGACACCCCTCCTGTGCTTGAAGGTCTCTGGCCCTGAGCTGTTATGGCTTCAGAGATGCTCCTTGGATGTTCTTTCCTACTCCTTTAGCAAAAATGACTGGAGTGCTGATTGTGTAGGACGATGATCATGGCATTCTTCCTTTCTGGCTCCTTTTCCTGTTCCCTGGGCCCAGCCTTCCACTCCCAGGCATTCCAATGATGATGTGTGCTGGGAGTCAGGCCAGTGTGGGCCCATGTTAACCTGGCTCCTTCCTCCTGGGCTCCGGATTAGCCTGTTGGCACCTCTGTGCCTTGTCTGTAGTTCAGCAATGCTCTCCCTGGCCGAGTCTGAACTGTGGTTTTGGGTGCAGCAGGCTCTCCTTTCAGCAACCTCCTGTTTGCTTCACTGGTAGGCACAGACCCCTGGCAGCAGCCATCTCGGGTCTCAGTTGTGGGATTCCTCCTCCCCAAACACGTGCTTATCTAAAGGGGCAGATGCCATAGTTTTATTAAGGAGCATTTCATATGTGCTCACAAAGCACCCTCCAACTCCACATAGGAAATGGACTCCATGAAACTTTGGTTCATCCACTATGCCAGGTACCAGAATGAAAGGACTTAGAGTTAACTATGATTGGACCATTCAATTCTTTGATTAAAAAGTACAGGGAAGCTGGTGACTTGGGAATCAGGGTGGTTCTAAAATGGGCAATGTTGTGGTGCAAATAAATAAACTGCTTGACAAGAAATGAGCATAGCCTGTGCAGAGGGAAGATGCGGTGAGGAGCGCTACCAGCTACCATGTTACCCTTGGTCCGCCACCTTGGGAACCTTGGGAGGAGGTTGAGGGATGACCAGGTGACTATTGCTGTCACTTTAAGGTTTCATTTTGGCAATTTCCAAAAATCCCTACTGCTGTGGGCGCTTCCCACCAGGTGAATCTGGTGCTTGATTATGATTAGAGAATTAGATTTTCCTTCATGTTTTAACTGAGAAAGAATACGTAGGACATATAGAGTGTAGTGATGCCCAAATTTTGCTGTATGTTAGAACAACAAGGGGAGTTAAAAAAAAATCCCAGTGCCCAGTACTCAGAATCTCTTGGTATGGGTGAACTCATCCCCAATTCTCCCCGCCCCCCAGCACCCCTAAGCTCTTCTATAGAGCTGTACAATTCCTGTCAGTAGGGTAAAGCAGGCATATGAAGGAGCCTAGAAATGCCTTTCTTTTCCCTGGTTGCATCCCTCCCAATACCCTCTCCTGCTCCAGTTCAGACCGGTTGTTCTCTAGGCCTCAGGACCAGCGAAACCTTTGTTGACCTATTTTCTTTCTTCCATGTCGGTTCTTTTTGCTTCTAGAATTCAATTCTCTCTCTCTTGTTTTGGTGGAGTATATTCCCCAGTATCTTTTTCAGAAAGAGTGCATGTAGCTAAGTTTCTTGAGATCTGGCCTGTCTGAAAAGGTTGCAAAAGAGGCAGAGGTCATGGGGGTTAGGGGGTGGTGGGGAGAGCTGGGCAGATTCAGGGCACCAGGGGACTTGGAACTGGAGACCCAGAATCTTCCCAGGAAGGCAGAGGCTGCAGAAGCTGGGGCTGTGCTGAGTCTAAGCCCCTCAGTTTTCCACTGGAATTCATCTACAAAATACAAGTTGAAAGATCAATTAAGAACTTCAAGATGGGGAGGACAATATTAAAAGTAGCACACAGGGACCTTCTGAGTGTGGGGTCCCATGTGACTATACATAGACAGTCCTAGGGGAAAAAGAAGAGCTTATGTGTTGTATCATGCTCTCTAACTGATCCTACTCATTCATAAGAAAATGAGGTCTTTTAATTTCCGCCTCATGCTAAAATAAATTCTAGATGGATTAAAGATTTATATCTAAAATATGGACAAAATTATACAAGAGCAAAATTTAGGAGAACACACATATAACCTGGTGGCATGGGAGATCTTTTTAACCATGATAATAAATGCAGATGCTATAAAAGAAAAAGATAGTCATATTTGCTTGCATAAACTTTAGAAAATTATATGGAAAATATTTCATAAATGAAGCCAAAAGACAAATGACAGACTGGGAAAAAGTTGTAGCATATAAAGCAGATGAAGGATTAATGTTTAAAATATTTAAATACCTCTGCAAACTGATAAAGACGTCTCAGTTGGAACATGGGCAAGTGATTATGAATAGACATTTCATGAAGGAATCCAAATATCATGTGAAAGATGTTAATGAAATGCAAATCAACGGGACAATGAGATAATACCTCTCATATATCAGGCTGGGAAAAATTAAACACAGGTATTGCTTAGTAGAATTTTTTTCTGGGCAAAGTACATTCTGATATTACTGGTGGAAGTGTGACTTGTTAAAGCCTTTACGGAAAGGAAAAAAATATACTCACCATGTGACAATTCTACTTCTGGGAACTTATCACATTTCTAGAAATTAAAGGATCAGGAAATAAGATTGTGCCTACATCTGTGTTTATTGTATATAGTAACACTTCTGTTGTGGTAACAGAAAACACCAATAAAACTAAATTATACATAAGAATAATGGAAGTGACCTAAACATCCATGAATACAGGAATTGTTGAACAAATTATAGCAATTCATAATTTGAATCACAATATAAGCCCTTAGTAGAACTGATTTTTGCCTATATCCACTGACATAGAGGGATTTCTAGTTATGTGAGGAAAGCATAGTGTTGAGTAGTGATAGCAAAACCACATTTTCTTCGTGTGCTCAGCTTAATGTCCAAATCCCCAAATTACATATATATACTTATGTACAATTGCTTGAATGCATGAACGTGTGACAGAAGAGAAAGTCTGAAGGGTACACATCAGTTTTTGAACCTTGGATTTACTGAGTGTTGGGGAAGAGGAGGGCAAGTGGAAGGATAGGACAGTGGTTGCTTTGGTGAGAAGAGGTGGGACTAAAGTTGGAACGGAATGTGGGTGACTGTGTAATGGAGAGAGGGGTTTGGTCCCTAAAACTTTTTGTGAAAGCTAACTCTTGTGATCTGGGCTTTGGCTATTGCATCTACTCCTGATGCTTGGGTCCAGGATAATTAACAGTTATTGTATAATTTAATTTCAAGGATACAGGAGTTTTAAAAGCAATTCAAAAAACAGGATGCTTTTAAATGAGTCTCACAGATGTTAGGTATCTTCTCTGAAAAATTGGATTACAGATGTCAGTGGTAGAACGTCTACAGAATTTGAGAATTTTTACCAAAAGCTGTAGATTGAGTGCCTCCCTAGTGGCCTAGGGGTTAAGGCTCAGCAATATCACCACTATGGCCTGAGTTCAATACCCACCCAGGGAGCTAATGCACATGGTGCAGCAGACCTCTCCTGTCTTGCCCACTGTTCCCCTTAGTGCATTTCAGTAGCTCCACCTGTTCTGCTCCCTACTCTGTCTCTGGTGAATCCTCTCACCCCCTGCACCTCTGGCCAACACCCCAGTTCTGCTATGCAAAAAACAAACGAATCACCAAAAGCTATGGATTGACTGTCTTCCCTTCCTGCCAAATTCATATACTGAAACCTAGTCCCCGATGTGATATATTTGGAGGTGTGGCCTTTGAAAGTTGATCAGTTAATGAGGGTGGAACCCTCATGAATGGGATTAGTGCTCTTATGTACCCAAGAGAGTTTCCTCCCTTCTTCCACCAGATGAAATCATACGAACCAGGAGATTGACCCTCACTAGACATGCAATATTCCAGTATGTTGATCTTGGGCTTTCCAGTCTCCAGAACTGTGAGAAATAAACTTCTGTTGTTTATAAGCTCCCCAGTTTTCAGTATTTTGTTAGAGCAACATTCTCTGAGCTCCAAAGACTAAGAAAATGTACCTACTCTAAGTACCTTTATTATATAAAATTTACTAAAAGATTTCTCTATATTACATGAAAATGAATCAAAACAAGACAGTTATATGGGAAAATTGGGATTTGAGGGAAGCAGCAGCAAAATCAGTTAAAATATGTAAAAAGTTAATAACAACTTCTAACCCCTATTGAGATAGGGTTTGATATAGTTAAGTGTAAATAATTGCTACCATAGCAACAAAATGGAATGCAAAAACATACCACTTTAAATATTTATTTACCTATTTATTTGCAATAGCATTTTCAGTTTGTAAAAGAACCCAAGCTCATTGTAATTAATTGTAAAAGGCAGAAAAACATAAAGAAGAAAATAAAATCTATAATACCATTATCCAAAGGTAACACTGCTCATACTTTTGTTTTTCTTCCTTTTTCAGTGTCTCTCTGTATTTAAAAAATTGGCATCCTATATGTGAAATTGCATATATAGCTTAATATTCTGTTTCTTATATTATGAATATTTTCTCAGTTCATTAAATATCATTTGAACTTTTAGGGGCTTTTTTTAGGGTTTCATGAGATTTCATTGCGAGGAGTAACAAGAGTTATTTAACCCTTTCTCACTTGGTGACAACACAGGTTGTTTCTGGTTCTCAGGTATATGTAAGAAGAAAACATTGCTGCAAATGCCTTTTGATTATTTTTAACTACATAACTAATATTTTTTTACATAAATACTAAAAAGCAGAATCAGTGAGTTAAGTGATAGGAACTTTTTTTTTTTTTACAAGCCCTGATGTCTGTTGCCAATTATTTTTCAGAAAGTCAGCTTTAATTTATTCTCCCAGTAGCAGAGCATGAGACTGCTCATCTAGCTGTGCCCTTCAACGTCAGAACAAGAAATGAAAGAAATGAAATTTGCCAGTTTGATAGGTAAACGTTACCATTTCTTTTTTTTGAAATTTATTTATTTATTTTTTAATTGTTATTTTTATTTATGTCTTTTACATTACTGTATATTCCCCGTAGGCTTCCCACCACCAATTAACCCGTGAACCGTCTCCACAGTCCCCTGTGCTCCCCTCTCCCCCGTTCTGAGCCCCAGTCCTCCCCCCTCTCTCGCTGATTGTCACTCTTGTATTTGGCTCCCCTATATTCCTGTTATAAGTGAGACCATTCGATAGTTTTCTTTTTCCTTTTCGCTTATTTAGCTGAGCATGATCCCTTCTAGATCCATCCATGTTGCTGCGAATTGCATGTGTTTATCTTTTTTGAATGCTGAATAGTATTCCACTGTGTATCTGTACCACATCTTCTTGATCCAGTCATCTATTTTTGGGCATCTGGGTTGTTTCCATACCTTCGCTATTGTAAATAGTGCTGCAATAAACATACAGGTGCATGTATCCTTTTGAATTAGTGTTTTTGTGTATTCTGGGTATATTCCCTAAAGTGGTATTGCTGGGTTGTGTGGAAGCTCCACTTTTATCAGTTTGAGGAAATGCCATATGGCTTTCCATAGTGGTTGGACCAGTTTGCATTCCCACCAGCAGCGTAGAAGAGTTCCTTTTTCTCCACATCCTCACTAGCATTTATTGTAGCCTGTGTTTTTAATGTGCACCATTCTCACTGGCATGAGGTGATATCTCATTGTGGTACCATTTCTTTTTTTTGTTTGTTTTCTAAAATTATGTCTCATTTGTTCTTTAAAAATCAGTATCGTAGAAAATGTGGAAACTATTGAAAAACACAAGGAAGAAAAATAATAATTACATGTCTATTACAGGGCATTTTCACACATTATTCCCTGAGTCCTCCAAACAACAGCATGAAGTGCAATAATTAGTGTTGTCCCCACCACAGTTACAGTTATTCCCCTACAGGTAAGAGAGGTTAAGTGAGTTGCCTGTATCACACAGCTAATGAGAGATAGTGCTGGCCACCAAGTCAGGTTTTTTGACATTTAGATTCAAGCTTTCCCCACTGTAGTTATTGTCCCAAGAGGGATTGGAGATGACAGAAGTGCACCCAATACATGCCTGGTCACTTGGAGCAGGATATCCATGAAGAGCCCAGGACTCTCCATGTGGCATCTGGAAGCAATGGAAAGGAATCCTGGACCAGGAGTCAGGAGCCCCGGGTCCCACTCCTTGCTCCCCCATGGCTCAGATAATGTGTTGTGGAATTCAAGTCCCCTTTCCGAATCTGACTTTCACAATTTCATAAAGGTTGCCACTGGATGGTCTCCAGACATAAACTGGCTTCTAAAAAGTTTGGCAGAGAGAGATGGGCATGGAATGTCAGGGGACAGTTGGCTGCTGAGTGTTTGAGTCTGCTCAGCTTGATCTGCTTCTGCTGAGGAATTCTAGCATGGGGTCTTCATTCTGCCTTCGGCAGGAGAGGCTGCTTCCGGGACCACATGCTAGGGAACCAGGCCCTGGGAAGGACACAGCCAACTTCTCTCTCTACAGTGACTCCTAGCAGAGGCTGGGAAGTGTCACCCCCAGGTGTTGCAGGGACCCTGGCAGCCTTGCTAATTCATGTATCTCCCACATTGGGATCTTTTCAACTTTGCTTCCGAAATCAAAATTTGAAAGGACATGGACTGGATCACAAGAGGTTGTTCTTGCTATGAGCTCTAAATTCCCTTTGCAGTGATAAAATTCTTCTGATTTATAACAGAAGCTCCAGGTTTGGGAGCTGGGACCTGGGCTTTCCAAACTGCCTATTGGGGAAGATGGAGTAATCTGTAGGGGCAGCTACTCACATTGTCCAGATCACCTGGGCAGTGAACCCACTGTGACCACCACTTGTGGCTTTTTCCTCTGCCTGCATGAGAGCCACGGCTTTGATTCCCTGGCCTCCTTTAGAATTTGGGTTTCTTGACCCTGGCTGCTGGAAGGCTCTGGCCCTCCTCTTCACGCCCTGGATGAGCTCTCTCAGCTTGGTTCGGCCATTTCTTCTTCCTCTCCTGCTAGACTCCCTGCTTAGGACAGATCCTCTGGATTGGTGAGAGAAATAAACTGAGAATAACACACCAAGAAAACCTCCTTCTATCTCTATCTTCTCCTTCACACCAGGTCTGGATTTCATTGGAATTTCCCTCTTGTGGTTGTGACTTTAATTAAACACACACACACACACACACACACACACACACACACACACACACACAGTTTGTGACATATATATCCACATAGGACTGTCCTGGCAATGAAATAACCACTTAGGATGACCTTAGATATGACATTTGGGCTTTGGCTTATTCTTGGCCTTATACAAAGACAAAGCATGACAACTGTTAGGGTTAGTATGTTATTAAGATGTATAAGGCAAGAGCTCCAGAAATCTCCATATCCTATTACATGAAGCTGCTAAGGAAACCTGTATGTGCAAGGCAATACACTGCAAACATTTATTCATCAGACAATGACTGAACTTGTCAATCACTGTTCTAGGTGCTGGCACACAGTAATGCATAAAACAGACAAAAATTCTTGCCCTCATGGAGCTTACACTAAGAAGTAGGGATAGGACACAAGGGGTGGGGAACGGCTGGGGGCCAGGAAAGATGGCAAAGGGCACCATTTGGACAACTCCTGGGGCAGACGTTGCTTGTTTCACAACCACATGGAGGACCAGACTGACTGATTCTGTGGCAATGTCATTTGGAAGGACAGCTGTTTTCTCTTCTGAGATGAATTATAATCTTGGCGGTGGGGGTTTAATATGTAGTATATCCAATTACTATGTATTATCTTGAGGGGTGGGTAGGATCATCCTTATTTTGCAGATGAAGAAACTGAAGCACAGCAATTGGGAATAATATTCCCAATGTCTAACAGCTGGAATGTCCATCTGATTCTAACGATCTGCCCTGACATTGCGCGTGACAGCCTCCACCCATCTGGGGATGGGAGCACTCAGCCTGGAGGAGTGCCACTCAACCCACTCAGGGAATGGAGGCAAAGCCAAGCAAAGGGGATGGCACGAAACCATGTTCACATGCCATTCAGAGTCTTATTCAGCTTACTCTTTTCTGCACGATGGCTACCAAATAAAGACTGTTTATAAAACAGTTAGAAGAGCTCTCTTACCAAAGCAGCTAGTAACAGTGACTGGTTGCTAGGTGTTGCTAGAGCAACTTGGCTGGAAATCTGGTAGTGAAGTAATTAAGCAAAGTATGTAAATTACCTCAGCTGGCTTTCCCTAGAATAGGCAGTTCCCTGCTTGAAAGGATGTGACTCTTTCTCCCTAAAGACAAACAGATAGGAAACTTGTGAAGATGTATAGAGGCATCCGAAGGTGGGGTGATGAGCTCCTCCCCATCTCCCACAGATTCCCAGCTCGAATGGCCAGGGTGACACAAGGGGTGTTCAGTGCTAGAAATGGGCAGATGCTAGCTAGAACATAGCATGACTGGGGCCTGAGAGGGGCTGGGAGTCAGTGCAAGAGGTGGAATCCCGGAACAGAAGTGATAGAAACCAGGGAAGAAATCAAGCACAACAGCAGAAAAGAAAAATAACCCAAAAGTAGACAAAGGAAGTCACACTGTTCATACCAGGTCTGAGGAATCACAAGAATTTGTAATGAGATGGGAGAAAGTAATGCAGAGGGATAAGAAGGGATTCTAGACTTGTGATAGCAACTCTTCTACTCTCACAGTTGACAGCATTTATTGCGTAAGATATGAGGTTAAGAGGCTATATAGACTGAATGTAATCTTATTTAAGGTAGGTGGTACCATGCTCCTATTTTATTGACCATAGACCCAAGGATTAGTTACTTACTATGTCCGGGGTCCATCCACTAGCAAACAGTGGATTCTGTAGTCAAACCACTTCTATCTCGCTCCAAAATGGAGGCTTTTAACTACTCTGCTAATTTGTAGTTCCTCCACGTAGAGGTTTCCATGTTCAGTTTGCTTTGAAAGTACTTAGGGATCTTGGTCACTGCCTGTCCCGGCCAGGGTTGGCTCAGGACCTGGCATGGGCCAGGGTCTGAGAGTGTGACCCCCAGTTTTTATTTTGGGCAGGGGAAGACCAGAGTTCAAGGAGAGGGCCAAGAGCACCATACAGTTTAATGAAAGAGGCTGTAGAACATGGTGAGTTCTGAGACCTGAGGCAGTCCGTGGAGGATGCACAGAGGAAGGAAGGATGGGATAATGCACGGCATGAGGCATGTACTGGACACTTACCTTCAATTTCTTTTTTCCCTTCCTCAGCAAACCCTGCAGTTCCCAGAGATTTGCCAGCTTGTTGAAGGCCTGAAATGGTCTCTGACTGCCTCACCTCACTTCACTGTGGCTCTGGAGTTTTGCTGTGCAGGCTATAGCTGCTTTGGCGTTTGACTATATGGAAGAATTTTTTTTCATGAATATGGTGAGGAGGGTCAAGAGAAGTCACACTGTTTATTAATTTTCTATTGTTGCATAGTAGATCACCCCAAAATTTAGCAGCTTAGAACAGTAAACATATATTATCTCATACAATTTCTGAGAGAAGGTATTGAGGAGTGGCTTTACTGGGTGGTTCTGGCTCAGGGTCTCTCATGAGGTCATAGTCAAGATGTCATTTAGGGCTGTGGTCTCATCTGAAGACTTGACTGTAGCAGGGATCTACTTCCAGGACAGTTCACTCCCATGACTGTTGGCAGGAAGACTCTCTTTCTCTCTCTACAACTGCAGGAGGGATCTCTTACAATGGCAACAGGTTTGCCCCAGAATAAGTGACTGGAGAGAGAGCAATGCATTTTTTGACCTAGTCTCAGACATGACACACCACCACACCCACCATATTCTATTTGTTGGAAGTAAATCACTAAGTACAAGTGGCAGAGAATTAATCTATATATCCTGAAAAAGAAACCGGGACATATGTTGGAAAACACTACACAGTGTAAACAAAGACCTGGGTGAAAACAGTTACATGGCTAGATGCAGAGATGGGGAGTGGGCAAAGAGCCTGCAGAGACAGTGGCTGGTGCTAGGTAACACACGTGTGTTCTATGCACAGGGGAGAGTTGCCTGTGCTCGTCTCTGATGACTGCTACCATCCAGATGACAATGATTCATTCCATTTTCTCTTTGTCTGGAGAAAAATCCCATTCTATGTGAGCCAAGCTGTTTATGGATCTTTCTATCTATTCACCCATTCTTATGGGACCCAGGGCATGATAACAGCTATTCAAACTGTGGAATGTTAATTAGATGGAAAAATGTACACATCAGCTATCTCCATTTCAACTGAGAAATCTGGCCAAGGTACATAATTTGCTTCAATGTCATCTGTGTCAGGATTTTGAAAGGGTGGCAATATATCACTGTTAGACAAAAGGCGTGGGATAAAAGGAGAGGGAACTATTCATGGCAGTATGGGTTTCAGGATATTAATAACTGCAAATATTTGCTTTTCACTGGAAGCATTAAAGTTCCCTTCTTATTTCTTGGTTCGCATGCCCAAAGTTATTTGTTTTTTACTACTGACATTGAAGTAGAATATTAGCTCATCTTTTGGCTCTGAATTGTAGCTTTTACAGTGGGCAAGTGCAACAAATAATCTCAGTGCTGACTAGTTCCCCCTGTCTTGGCTGTGATTTGGAAGTCTATAATGGAGTGATTGATAGCTAAGCATGATATTAAAAAGATCGCAGTGCGAGAACTAATTGTCTTCACTTTGAACCTACCTCTCCACCTTCCGCTTTCCTCTCTTCCTCCATAGTAGATAGCTGATCCCCCTGAGTAGGCAATACCTGGTGACCCTTCTAACATGGGAGGCATTGGTCTTGACTTCATGCACCTTGACCCTAAGGTTGTCAGTCATGCCTTGGCTTGGAACTCAAGACACCGCTCACTTCTGGGTGAAAGACTACAGCACCAAGGAAGTCAGAATTGCTTCCCCAGTAGAGGGGGTAATACAGGCTTCCTGTGGATGGGACAGGGGAGATCCCCAACATATGTGTTGTTCACCACAAATCACCAGGTATTGCATATTGCATATGACCACAGCATGTATGTTCTGTGTAGATTCCTCTCCACTCATTTGGGAGAGGGTAGAACTTCAACTACATGTTTTCTAGTTCACAACATTCCATAAAGGGAGGGCAGACATCTATTTCCTCATCCATCATTTCTCAAGCACCCCAAAGTGGGGACATATGAATTTATTTTGTGGGTGAGAATCAATTTGGAAGGAAACTAATCCTTGGTTGGTGGGATTTCTCATTTTGGACATTCTAGAGGAGCATCCACCCACAGCCCGGAGGGGCAGAACTACCTCTGTTTCTTCTATCCTCAGCTTCCCAGGACCAGAACCCACCTTCTCTCTCTGCCAGTTGAATCAGTGTCCCTTGTGTAAGTTTGAAAAGAGAGGGGACTATGAGCCTACTTTGCTTCCCTCTAATTTCTAAAAGCCAGATCATCAGAGATAATGGATGTGAAATTGCTTTCACATTGTGGGCCCTTAATCAATATTTGTTGAATAAATGAATGAATAAAGCTCTAAGGTGGTGTGAAAGTGCAGCAGTATGATTATAGTTATTTATTTCATTGTTAAAGCATAAAAGACCCTGGGTTCTTGCAGAGAATACACCCTGTTTGCTTAGTTTCTAAACCAAAGCCACGGAAAACTTTTTTCCTACATTGTAATTTATATATAATTGTCAGAATTGTACCTGCCCATAGTTTAAAGACTGAAATGGTTCTTCAAGGCTTGTTAAGACCAAAAAAAAAAAAAAAAAAAAAAAAAAAAAAAAAAAAAAAAAAAAAAACCAAAAACCAAAAAACCAGCAGTCTCCAGTCACCTCTTCCACTTCCTCTCCTCAGAGGCAACCACTTTCATCTTTCCTACATGGATTTTGCTCTGTATCATCTTATCGCAGACATTATCTTTGCATTGGTGCTTCTTGTTTTTTTTTTTTTCCTTGTGTGTGCAATTGTTTGAGACATCACCTGTACACATTTCACTGTGGAAAATGAAGATTTACCTTCCTTTCTCTTGTCCCATGCACCCCTCCATCTTCCCTGCCTCTCGACACAATTTTGTTTAGATCAATATTCAGGCAATATAATATTATGATTATGCATGTTATTCAGGCCTGAGCCATTACAGCAAATTTGGATTACGTCCCCTTCCTGAACCACCCTTTGCTTTCCCTCACATTAATTGCTTTTGTTTGCGTGTGTGTTGAATAGTCCATAGACTTAGCACAAATTCACACCAGACTCTCCAAAGCTTGTCACACTTCCTTTCATTCACATCAGATAGTCTCTTGATTGGTCTTCGTGGGGAGTTTTTTCTCAGTCTCTGCACTATCAGAGAATGGTTGTCCTCCCTGTGGGAGCACAGCTGCCTCCCAAGACTTGTTTTTAGCATTAGGGGAGGAAGTCCCTTGGGCTCTATTCTGTGAGGAAGTCCCTTCGGCTCTACCCTGTGCTGGGTCTCCTCTTCGCTGTTTTTCCTCCCCCGAACCCTTCCTTATTTTGGTTTGTACTCTAATGTCGGTGGGGCACATAGTCAGTAACTTCTTGAGAAATGGAGTGTGGGACATAGATGTTTTGTGAGCTGTTCCATCTGTATTTTTTTCCCCCCAGAACTTTGAAGGCATTATTCTACTGCCTTCTAGCTTCCAGGCTTATTTACTTGAAACATTTTAAACCGTTTTAATTTCTAAATCCGTGTGTACAACCTATTTCTTACCACCCACACCAGAAAATCTGCAGCCTCTTCTCTTTGCCCCTCTCTGTTTTGAAATTTCCCATGGAGATACATCCTTGGTTTGGGTATTTTTACACATTTTTCTGGACATCCAGTAGTCTTTTGATGTGGAAACTCTTGGCCTATAGACCTGGAAAATTTCGAGTTGGTGTTGGAAGATTTTCTGTTTCTGAAATTCCTATTAGTCAGATGCTGGGCTCACTGAACTGGCTTTTTATTTTTTAAATCGGGATCTAGTTGATATAAAATATATTAGCTTCAGGTGTGCGACATAATTCGATATTTGTATATATTGTGAAATGATCACCACAATGAGCCTAGTTAACATCCATCACATTTTTTTCTTGTGATGAGAACTTTTAACATCTATTCTCCTAGCAATTTTTAAATTTGCAATGCAGTATTATTATTATTAAAGATTTATTTATTTTTGCATGCAAGAGCTGGGGTGTAGGCCAGAGGTGGGGGAGTGGTGAGAGGGTTTGCCAGAAACAGAGTGGGGAGCATAACAGGCAGACCCACTGAAATAAACTGCTGAGGGGAGCAGCGGGTGAGACAGGAGAGGTCTGTTGTGCCTTGTGGGTCAGCTCCCGGGCCACGGGGATCGAACTCGTGCTACAGTGGCTGCGGGGATAACTTCATAGTGCTGAGACTTAACCCCTTGCACCACCAGGGAGGCCCTGCAATGCAGTATCATTAACTAAAGTTAATAGGGTTGTTAAGTAGCTAATATAGCTGCCGTGCTGTACGTTATATCCCCAGGACTTATTTTACAACTGGAAGCGAGTACCTTTTGACACCGTTCACCCATTCTTCCCACTCTACCCTGCCTCTGGCAAGAAATCTGTTCTCTGTATCTATGAGTTTGGTATTTTTCGTTTCTTTATTTTTTATACTTTAGGTACTAATTGATCACCCCACTTGGTCTTTATTTATTTACTTAAATTTAATTTTTTTAATTGAAGTACCATTGATTTACATCCATGTTATCTTTTTTCTAGATGCTACATATAATTGAGATCATACTATATTTGTCTTTCGCTGTCTAACATTTCATTTAGCATAATACCTTCAGAGTCTATTCCTGTTTTTACAAATGGCAAGATTTCTTTCTTGCTTTTATAGCTGAGTTCTATCTATCTATCTGTCTGTCTGTCTATCTATCTCACATTTTCTTTATCCATTCATCCATTGATGGATACTTAATTTCCTTCCACATGTCTTGGTTATTATAAATAATGCTACAGTCAACATGGAGGTGCATATGGCTTTTCAAATTAGTGTTTTAATTTCCTTTAGATGAATACCCAAAGGTGGAATTGCTGGATTATCTACCACATCTTTTTAAAAGAGTTTATTTTGTTTTATTCCTTGTCCATATTTCTGGGAGAGTTCCTCATATCAACCCTCAAGTTACTCATTTCTCTTTTCATGTTTTTAAAATTTCCTGGAACTCTTTCTGTTCTCCGAACATCCCCTGCCCCTTTTATAGTATCCTATTCCTGTTTCATGGATGTGGTATACTCCTTTCTCTCTTTGAGGACATTGAGGTTATTTTTAATGTTCTTCTCTTTGGATGGTCTTTTTCTTTCACTTTTCTTTCCTCTCTCCATCTTTCTTTTGGTCCTGCATACTGAAGACTTTGCTGAGGAGCCTGGTAATCCTTGCATATAGGCTCATGTTTAGGAGTGGGGGACTAAAACTCCTGTAGGTGGCGCTTGTCAACTGGAAGCTTTTCTGTAATGGAGTCCAGCTGTCATGGTTGCCCAATAGGTTCTGTAGCTCAGAACAAAGACTGATGGCAGTGAGGACAGGAGGCTGCAGGCATCACTCGGGAGGCTGGTAATTGGTTATTTCAATAATGACAAATTACAGTTGTTTCTCTTGTCATCAGTGTAAAACATTTCCGAAGCAGTGACTTCCCAGGGGAGGCTTGGTTGCTCTCTAATTAAGGATGTGGTGCAGGGGATGGACAGCTTGGTTGAGTGGAGTCACGCTTGTGTGCTGCTGGCCTCTGGGTGTTCAGCCCTGGTGCCGTGTGAAGAGACATCAGTCTCTGGTCATGTTCATTCTGCACTGGGGTTATGTTGAGATGGGCTTGGAGTCTTGCAATGTGTTATTTGGTTTCAACCTTTACTGTTTTTTAATTTGACCAAAGGACATTGTAAGATGTAAACACTGGTAGAAAGTTCAATCTTTCTTAGCTTAAAAAATGCAGAGACTGCACTATGAAGAGTAATCTCGGGAATGTGTTCTCAGGCTGCTGTTACGTGCATCCTGATGTCCAGGCTGGGGCAAGAAGGCTCCAAAATGTCTGTTTTGGCCTCCAGGAAGTCAAAAATTTGCTGTTCCCCAAAACCTAATTCTCATTGATATAAATGATGCAAGAGAGTCTGAAGGCTCCAGAGAGGGAAGATAGATCCATGGGTAGAAATAATGTCACATGTCACCCAACTTCTGGTTGCAGAAGACCAAGAACCTCTAAGGGTTTTGGAATCAAATGATGCTAAGCAAGAACACCTACATTGGGCTGTCATGGAAGGAGAAGCAAACTTGGATTGGGTTAAGTTAATGAAATTTAGGAATTTATTTGTTATCTAGGATTATCCTAATGGACCCAGATATCTAATCCAACTGGTGCCTTTGGGGAAGGATTCTAGAAAGAAGTAACATCTGGGGCTTTGATGCTAGCTGGGTAAATTGCTACTTGAGCAATGTGTAGGGATGGTTGCGTGTGGAGACAAGTAGTAGATGGAGAGAGGTTAGGAAATCTGGGGGAATGGTTCAGGAAAAAAGAACAGAACAAAGGTAGCATATGTGTGTGTGCAGGTGTGTGGCGTGTGGGTGATTTCAGGCAGCTTAGTATTGCTGTAGTATAAAGGGTTGGGGCCAATGGCAGTAAATGAAGCTGCAAGAATTTGTCGAGCCTGAGTGCCAAGGGGTTTCAATGACTCTTGTTGACACTGGGAGAAGCCTAGTGGAATGATTTAAAATGGGCAATATAATCAGAGTTGTGATTTATAAAGGTCATTTTGCTGCACTGTGACAAATGGGCTGGACAAAGTGTGCCTAGAAACAGGGATACCAGAGAGCAACTAAGAAGTGAACTGGTGCAACAGTCTAGAGGAGGAGAGATGGTGTATGCCTGGGCCAGTGGCGGAAGGGCAGGAAGATTGGTGCTTGGTTGGCTGGTTATAGTGGAGAAAGATGATGCTAAGTTTGTAAAGCCATCAGCAGTTTTTGCTTATACTACCATGAATAGGAAGGGGAAGTTGCAATTAAAATTTTTGTGATAGTCAAGGCTTTATATTTCTCACTTTTAACATTAATCCTATACAGAGCTTACTAGGTGCCAGGACTTTTCTAAGCCCTTTACCTATATTAACTCATCAATCTTAACAATAACACCAGGAGGTAAAATGTTTGGTCCCATTTTACAGACGATGAAACTGAGGCACAAACAGTTAAGCAAATGTAAGCTTAAGCTTACACAGCTAGTAAGTGGCAGAGTCAGGATTCAGACCCGGGGAGACTGGCGCCTGGTCCATACCTGTGCTGATTGTGTTTTGCATGTAGTGCAGTGTCCCAGTTAGAGTCCTCTTCTGAACCCACATGGACACCAGCGCCAGCTGGACTGAACCTGAATGTTAAGTGATCCCAGTGTAGACACTGAGATCTGCATTCCTGGTTTTCCCATTCAGGGTTCTGTCCTCTAGTTAGGCTATGACTTCTATTTGACTTGAACTTTCTTAGATTCCTTCATCACCCTTCCTTAGCCCCTTCCTACTTCTGAGACCCAGCATGACCTACAGCTGGATGCTCATCAGTTGTGACCCCTTTGGGACGCCCCAACACTCCCCTCGACCCCCACCATACTTGCCAAGGTTAGTTGCCAAAGTCCATTCAGCCAGCAAGTGGTTAGGTTTGGATTCAAACTAAGGTGTGTCTGGCTCCAAACCCACATCCTTTCACATTCACTGCAGCCTCTCTCCCCTCGTTACCTCCAGAGGTCTACATTCAAGACTCAAGATTTCAAGGCTAAGCCCAGAGCAGGCCCCACTAATCCTTGACAATATAGAATAAGCCCAGGAGCCTCAACGGTACATTCCAGTCCAAGTGCCATCCTTGGGGGCACCCCATCTCCTGGTGTGTGGAAGGGAAGCAGAGGCCAGACTGACTGTCCAGCTGAGTCCAGCAGCCAAATTGCAGCTCATAGACTTCGGCTAATTAGTTATTAATTCCTTAGGGGCATAGAACAATCCTACTGAGATGCAAAAATCAATGGCTGACGAAAAGACAAAGCAACTTTCTGAGCATAATATGAGGGAGGACAGTGGCTTTTAAAAGGCCTTGACAAACTGTTTGGCTTGCAGCCTGTAGAGTGGAGCCTAAATGACTTTCTTGCATTGATGCATTATATTTTTTTCCAAGTTGAAAGAGGAGAGAAGTAATGAGTTAGGGTGAGGGCCTGGTTGATGGTTTAGGGTGAGGGGCCTGGTTGTTCTTGAAACGCCAGGATAATTACTGTTCAGTTAGAAGCCTAAGTGGTTTTGCTTGTTTGTTTTTACTTTTCAAAGTCACAGAGAGCATTTAGGGGCTAAAATGGTTTTCAAGTATGGAGTGAGCAATAAAAGCCAATCAGCAGTAATGGCATTGGCTGGGAAAAACCACCAACAACCCAGAACACAGCCTTCCAATGCCTTCCTTCTCTCTGTGTGTGCCCAGCAATGAGAAGATAGGCTGAGCCAGAGGGAGAGAGGGAAACTTGCTGAGGATCGGGGCTGGCAGGACAGCCCCAGGCACATGATATGGCCTGTCTGTGAGTGGGCCACATCTCAAGCCTGACTCTAGGCTGCCAAGTTCAGTGCCAAGACCCCTGGAAGCCATTCCCAAGACTGCCACAGCTCCCATCTGCAAAATCGGTCTGGGCTGTCATTGCTGCCTTGAAGTTCTTGCTGGGGGTCCAGGTAAGTCAAAGGGATCCCCAGTGGCTAGGAGAGCCTAAAATGAGTTTATAGGACCTAGAGAACTTACAGTGGTCCCCAGAGCCTTTGTAACCTGCCTGGCCATTTCCTCAGGTGACAGGGGATGAAGTTAAAAAAGAGGAAGGGTAATGATAAGCAAGGCCATTGTGGGCTGGCAGAGACTAGTCTATTCTCACATCTTTATCCCATGACCCACGCTGGGGTGCTGATATCTAAGAGTGGGTGGACTTATTTGTGTCCATATGTGTCTACGTGTGTGTGCCGTGTATGTGATACCCTAGAGTGGGAGGACGGGGAGGAACATGGATCCAAGACAGAGATGGGTTATTGCTGTTTTTTGTTCCACTTTCACTTGATGGAGAGTGGGTGTTTATTTTCGGGCCCACGCTCTACCTTCTGCTCCTTCACAGCCCAGGCGAAAGAGCATTGGATGAGGAGTTAAGACATGTGGTTCTGCCTCTATTAAGTGAGAAGGGGGATTTAATGGGAAAGGAGAGGCTCACATGCTTGAATGGGAAGAGGCTGTCTCTTTCCTTTGGGGCAGGAGGAAGAGGAGGTTGCTTCCTCACCTGTCTCTGCTGAGAACGTACTGTATACTGCATCTATGCCTCATAATGTGGCCTGTCTTCCTTAAAGGCATCAAAGAGCACCTTTTATTTAGACACTTGTAAAGACAACAAACAGATTAGCCAAGAAGTGAGCCCATTGTATTTATTTACTCAACAGTTAACCTAATCATATTGTACTTACATCAGCCACATACAAAATGAGGGTATGTGCTAACTGCCAACCCAGCTCCCTGCGGGGACATTGGCCTCTTTAGATGCAGGCCACTCAAGCACCTGACAGTCGCCTGCATTGTCCTTATGTCTTTTTTGCTTCCTATCCTTGTCCTTGAGTTGCTCATTCCCTACTGGTCAAGGCTTTGTTTCACAGAAGCCATTCCTCTTGCCCACAATGCTTGGGCATTCCTGCTTTGGGAGATCAAAATTTAACCTTCAGATATTTGAGTATTCATAATTGTGTTTTGGGGCTTCTAGTTATTTCTGGACTGCTGTCTTCTACATGAAGTGATAATGGCTGATGGAAGCGTCAGCTCTGTATTCACTTGGGCCTCCCGAGTCAAGCCCTGCAGAGCAGGGGCCAGGCATCACTGTGTTTAGTGCAGACCCCACTTCATCTTACCTTTGCAAGGGGGATCCCCCTCCCATTGCCCCAGGGCCTGTAGGCCAAGTCAACTGGGCAGGGCTAGACAGGCAGATACTCCAATTTTTCTCCCTCCTCTCATAGACATACACACCAAGGGACAGTGGGTCCTCTGACATTAATCTATCTTTGTCATTTTATTTTATTTCATATTGTGTTGTTTTATTTATTGTCATTCCATTTTATTTTATGGACTTTTTTTTTTTTCAGTGACCTCCTGCCTGGCCCTTGGTCATCATTTTGATTCAAGCTGCAGTCCCAGGGAGGTCCCTTCTCTGGGGTGTCTGGCAGAAAAGGGTACAGATGTCAGAGGCTGAGGAAACTGGCAGAAACCTTTGTCTGCTTAATGTTTTATGCTAGTCCAGGTAGTAATGTATATAAAGCAAGTCCCATGCTGGGAAAATGGAAAGAATAAATCACTGCCTGCAATTTCCTGCTTGGCATTGATCTTGTTGATTAGAGAGTGGAGATGGAAATGGCTTGGTATTGTTATGCCAACACCAGTGTTGAAGGTTCCACAAATTTCTCACCAATCCTATGATGTCAGAGCTACACAGAGCCTTAGAGACCTGTTGATCAAGCCTTATATGATACAGATGAGGCTGGAGACCCAGAAAGTCCTGAGGCCACGTGGTGAAGAGGTGAAGAGGGCTGTAATCTGGGCCATGATGTTAATTCAGCTTCCACATCCTGATGTACAGACTTTCTTTAGTAGGTGTGAAAGATTGTTTTAAGGCAGTCAAGGTCTGTTATTATTTTTTGAGAGTTCCCATCAGAGCTCTCTCCAGTTGGCCTCATTCTCTCTCCATGCTATTCCTTAATATCTGTTTTTGGCCTAGACTTGAGGCTGTTTGGATTCCTTTGGCAGTCAAAAATAGCTTTGAGCTGTTTTGGAAGCAGAAAGTGCCCAGGGCCTGAACAAGTCAATTTCCCAGTGGTCTACTCAAGTTCACCCACTGTGATTTGGGGATGGTGTCCCTGTCTTGCTGGGGTCACATGGTGACAGAAGAAAGCTCTGTGAATGCAAAGGCCTCCTTTGCAACAACAAAACCAGGACCTCAAAGGGTTTAGTGCTGAAAGCAAAGTTTCCCATCTAAGATGGCCAGCTTCGCCTCATCTTGAACTTCCTGGTCTCCAGGACTGTGGAAATAAATGTCTGTTGTTTAAGTTCTCCATCCTTTGGGACAGGCCAAACAGGTCAAGATACTCTATAACAAAGAGCATCTTTCCACATTCTCTTCCTTACTCTCCTTTAAGCCCCAGGAGCGTCTTCTTGAATACCATCAGATTCCATAGATTCTTTAATAGTCCTTCCACTTCTCTCAAAGCCATTGCTCCATTTTCAGTTTCTTATTACAGTGTCACCTTCTTTCCAGGTGCCATAATCTTTATTGTTTATCTGTGGCTGCTAACAAAGCACCCCAAAACTTAGGGGCTAAGGCAGTAATAGTCCCTTGTTATCTTTCCTGGTTTCTGTGGTTGGGAAGTCAGGAGCAACATGGCTGAGTGGTTTGGGCTCAAGGCCTCTCATGAGCTCCCAGTCGGAGTGTCTGGGATCATCCTAAAGGCTTCTTGACTCCTGTGTCTGAGGCCTGCACTAAGAAGATAAACAGCGAGGGGCTGGATGGTTAGGGCAACTCAGACATTTTTCTCGATATGATCTCTCCATGTGATAGCTCCAGCAGGGCACCTCCAGGGTAACCAGACTTTTTACATGTCGGCAAGAAGGGCTCCCGAGGCGTGTGGTTCATGAGAATGAGGTGGCACTCATATGCCTTTTATGAGCTGATCTCAGGAATCACAAGGCATCAAGTCTACTGTACTCTGTTGGTGAGAGTAGTCAGAACCCAGACCCGCCACCACGGGAGGGGCCATTGACCCATCTCTTGGTGGGAGGAAACTTGTATATAGCAGGAGCATGTGGGAAGGATATTTACCTAATACATCTATGTACGGTCACATATATATGGTGTGATCATTTTTGAAAAATATGATGTGATATAAGCAGTCAACAAACATTGGGTCTTTAGTGAATGTTGCTTATGATCTTGTTACATGGTCTTTACTGATCAAATAATCATATTTATAACAATAATGGTAATAACAAAAGTAGTAGTGACAAAGACAAACATAACCATTTATTAAGTATTCATTATTCTGTGAAGGATCTCTTTTAGAATTTCCTTTTGATTGAAGTATAAATTTTAATATAATAAAGTTCACAAAGCCTAGGTGTATAGCGATGTAAACTTTTATATGTTTATAGACTTGTAGTCAAATCTAGTTACTGGATATCGAAAAATTTTCAACCCATAATAAGATTCCTTTATGCCCCTCCACAGTCAGTGCCCTCTCTGCCTTTCAGATTCCTGCAAGAGAGGGACTACTCTGATTCCTCTTACTAGAGATTATTTTGACTGTTCTTGAACTTCATTCAATGAATCATAGCATATGTATTCTTTTTGTCTAACTCTTCTACTATAAGAAGCACTTTATATACATGATTTCACTTAATTCCCGCAACAATCTTATGAGATAGTTAAAAATTCACTGGATGGATAAATATTGGCCAAATATGTTTTGTTTAGCCTAGAACATATTTTGAGTTTGACTACATTTAGCACTAGAAGTTGTATGCAATCCCTTGTTGTTTTATACCCAGGAGAAGTCATTTATTTTCCTGGCCTGGCACCTGCAAGCCCTGGGCTTGCAAACTCTACAGGGATCATTGTTATTGTCTCTGAAAAACAGGCACTTAACCAAGGGGTTAAAAAATATGTGCATAAAACATCACATCACATTGCTGGTAGTGGTGGGATGTGAGCTCAGGTCTGTCTTCCTCCAGCCAAAGATGCCATTCTCTCTTTGTTGTTCTCACTTCCCCTGGCCAATCAAATATTTCTCCTTTTCTCTGTACATAAACACTCAGCTTTTAAAGTTTGCAGGGCAGTCTCCATAGATGGGAAGATGGACTTGGAGTGACTTTAGGTACATAACTAAGTATCAGTCCCATAAAAGGTTAAAGAAGGAACTTAATTTCATTTATTTGAGCTTCACTAAATGCATCACCAACTTTTTATTGATTCTTGAGAAAGAGAGATGAAGGGAATCTGTGCTACCCCACTGGGTGTCAAATGAGCAAGCAGTAGGAACCTTATTACTTCCAGATATCCCACTTGCTCTCCAGATATCTCATTGGGCTTCAATTCTATAACAGCAACACTCGCTGAGCAACCCTGGGCTTGACCATACCAAATAGGTATCTGGGAGAAAAGGGAAAGAGGCTGCAACCCTGGACAGGGCAGGGTAGGGCCTGCTTGAGGGTGGTCGAGGAGGCAAAGCAGGGGTAGTGGCAGCTGCTTGGAAGGTTCCTGGGCATGTAATCAGAGTTCAGGGTTCTTGATCCCAGTCCTATCTTTTCTCTTTGTGGGACCTTGGGACAGTTAACTTGTCAGGGTTCAGTTTCTGAAAACTTCATGAATTTTTGAACCTGGGCAATATAATTGCCCCCAGTGGGGTTTGGCTTTTCCTCCATGTTTTGAAAATTGATTGATGTTTGAGATGCAAAATTACATCTTCTTATAAAAGTATCCTGATCATAGAAGTAATGGAAGGTTTTATTGGCCAATGTGTACCAGCCCTGTGTGGGCAGGCACAGCAGCCACTGTCTTCTCCACTGGACAGATGAGGAGCAAAGCTTAGAGAGGCAGATCACTTGCTTGATGTCACAGGGATGGTGACACTGAAATTTGAGCAAATATCTGGTAAAGGTGTCACACCTAGTTCCTTTTATGCCTTGGCACTCCTCACACCTTTGCTTTTTGATCACAAATCTGGCCTATTTGTTCAGGCAGAGTCCATCATAGCCCCTTATGGCTCTGCTTTAGGAGGGGTGCAGGCAGGTGTACATGGGGTAGGCTGTGTGGACCAGAGCCCTTCCCTGGGATTTTCCAAGTTGGAGCCTGAAGGACAGCTCTCTCTCTTAGACTATGGCTTTGGAAGGGAGAGGGGCTGGAAGTGGTCATGCTCTGTCTCACAGCTTGGGGAAAAAGAGTGAAGGTGGTGGAGGGGCAGGGGAAAGGGAGAGAGGAGACAATGGCACCTGGGTCCCTTGCTTAGTTCCTGTGCTGCCCACATTCTCTTTAAGGCGTTGTCTTGGCTCAGCCTACCATAAAAAAACACCATAGACTGGGTGGCTTAAATGAACAAAAAAATAACTATACTGCAGTCTGGAGGCTGGAAAGCCTAAAGTCAAGGTGCCAGCATGTTGGATTCTAGTCAGGGCTTTCTGCTAGCTTGCAGTCACCTTTTGCTTCTTCTCCTCCTCCTTCATCTTTTTTAAAAAGAATTATACCTTTATTGTAAGATTTTTATTTTATTTTATTTATTTTTGTGTAGAAGAACTGGGGTGTAGGCCAGAGGTATGGGTGTGTGTGTGAGAGAGAGATTCACCAGAGACAGAGTGGGGAGCAGAACAGGCAGATCCACTGAAGTACACTGCTGAGGGGAACAGTGGGCGAGACAGGAGAGGTCTGCTGCGCCATGCGGGTTAGCTGGGCCATCGCAGTGGCACTGCGACTTAACCCCTAGGACACCTGGGAGGTCCCTGCAGTCACCTTCTTACCGTGTCCTCATATAGCAGGGGTGGGGGAGGGGGAAATATATATAGAGAAAACACTCTAGTGTCTCTTCCTCTACATAGTATGGCACCAGCCCTATTAGGTTAGAGCCCTAATCTCATCACTTCATTCAGCCTTTGTCACCACCTCCCAGACTCTGTCTCCAAACACACTTGTGTTGGAGTTTAGAGCTGGGCATTTCCACCCGGAAGTCCATGTGTTATAGGTTGAATTGTGTCCTCCCAAAACGATATGTTGAAATCCAACTTCTAGTACCTGGGGATGTGACTTTATTCTGGAGTAGGGTCTTTACTGAGGTAATCAAATAAAAATGAGGTCGTTTGCATACCCTAAAGTAATGTCTGATGTCCTTATGCAAAGAGGAAACTTGGACACAAAGAAACAAACAGGGAGAAGGCCTTGAGAAGATGAAAGCAGAGATCTGGGTAATGTAGTAAGAGCCAAAGGACAATTCCCAGCAAATTACTAGAAGCTAGGAGAGAGGCTATGGAACAGCTTCTCCCTCCCAGCCCTCAGAAGCAACCAACCCTGCCCAGATCTTGCCGTCAGACTTCTAGCCTCAAGAACTGTAAGACTATACATTTCTCTTACTTAAACCTCTTGGTTCATGGTACTTTGTTATTACATCTAGGAAACTAATACAAATGACTTAAATAAATACACAAATCTGATGGTACTACAAAAAAGTTAAATGTTACTTTTAATTTATTGTTTGCAAAGTTGTTGTTTAATCTGATTGGGAAAACTGACAAATTTTCACATGTATAATATACAAATTTGTATCAGTCTAGTGAGTTACCCAGCAGAGAACTTGATGCTTAAAAATTATTTGAATGGGCGGTCTATGGAAAACAGTATGGCAAGTTTTCAAGTATTAAAAATAGATCTACCATATGACCCTGCAATTCCACCCCTAGGTATCTACCCATAGACTACAAAACCAATAATTCAAAGGGATGTATGCCTTCCAATGTTCAGTGCAGCACTATTTACAGTAACTGTTGTGGAAACAATCTAAAAGTCTATCAACAGGGTAGTCGGTTAAGAAGATATGGCATATATTCATAATGGAATATGACTCAGCTATAAAAAAATTAAGTCAGGCCATTTATGATAACATGGATGGAACTGAAGGGGATTATGCTAAGTGAAGTAAACAGAAGGAGATAGACAAATGATTTCACTTATATGTGCAATGTAGAAAAACAAAGGAATGGACAAAACTAAACCAACATAAACCCTAGAAATATGACTGCAGAATTAAAGCTGCTAAAGGGGGTCGTAAGTTTGGGGTGGGAACAAAGTTGACAGGGTGCCCAGTAGCCCCCTGTAAAGGACTATGCGTGTTTTGATAGTGGGGGTGGTGTGCTAACATACATCTGAAGAGATATGAAGAAGTAAACCCACTATCCTGCTGATCTTTTAGATGGTCTCTGTAACACAGCTATTGTAAGTAGTGCTGCATTAAACATTGAATGCATATATCCCTTTGAATTATTGGTTTTGTATTCCATGGGTAGATACCTAGGGGTATCTACCTTGCAGGATCATATGGTAGATCTATTTTTAATACTTGAAGAATCACCATACTGCCTTCCATAGACCAGCCATTTGAGTGAGCCCCTAAATCACACACAGTGTTATAAACCAGTATTACCTCAACAAGGAAAAAAATATGAATTAATGGAAGATCAAAAGTTGTGAAAAATTGGTGCTGGTCTCAGAAAATCAGGCAGTCTTTAAAATTCCAAACAAACCTACCACCAATGATCTTGGCTGCATGAAGTGCTGCTGTGGATGATGCAGGGGGACTTAGGGAAGCCACAGCAAGCTTCTGGCCAGCACCTGCCAGGGCTCGCCTGCCTGCCAATGTCTTAGGGGCAATAATGACTTCTGTTTCTTTTCTGCCTTCCAAATCTCACCTGAAGGTCCCTTACTGGTGTAATGAAAACGCTGCTGGCACAGGAATCTGGAATATGTTGGGATATGTAGGCTTTTGGTTTCCAGCTCCTAGTGATATAGGAAGAACTCAAAAGGGTGAGGATAATGCTGAGTACTAACAGTCGGTACCCAGCAAAAATGCAGTTGAAATTACAAAAGCTATACAAACAAACCCTAAAGGTGTTAAGGAGACAACATTTGTGAATTCCCTTTGATAAGTAAAATGTGCCTTGCAAATACAAGATGTTTTAGAGCTGGAGACGGTTCAGAATTATGGTCTGGAATGCTTCAGAGAAACAATGCATATTTTTTCCTAAAAAAAATTTCAGGTAATTAATCCTGAATTGTTTTTGCATTTATTTACTAAATATCTCAAAACTCTTAAGAGAATGGGCATATTTATATGCATTTGTCAGAGTACCTGTTTGTTATGTGATGAGTTTGTGCGTATGATTTTATGTTTTCTCTTGAGTCTGTGAGTGAGGAAGCCTCTCTCTCTCTCTGCCTGTTGGAGTGTCTCTGTACTCTGTTAGGTGTGTTTGAGAATCTATTCATGTCTGTGTGAGTCCACTCTGAATTTTAGTAAGGATGAGAAATTGTTTTTTCTCAGCACACTGGATGAGTACCACAATTTAGTTCCTTTTCTCTATTTTCTCTTGGCCACAATATCTGCTTTCTTGCCCCAGAAGTGGTTCTTTGGCACCATGGAGCCAAGGGTCACAAATGATCATTACATTGAGAAACTGAAGAAGTTGGGACTTCGGAGGGTCCTTGATTTAGCTTGGTTGACCTTTCTAGAGGGGAGGCTGAGCCATGTCAATAAAGGGAGGTGGAGCTGGGCTTAGTGTGTGTGTAAGGGGGGAGGGGGAGCTCAGGCTGGGGAATATCTTAATGAAGTATACCAGATAGTGTGCTGGCTATTTCTGCAGTGTCTTTAGGTTTCCTCTTGCTCTCTCTCCACACCCATGTTATACCTCAAGTGTCTCTATGTCTGTCTAGAGGGATGTCCCATCACCCCTTGCCCTAGTATATCTCTTCTCCATGACAGCAGCAGCTTCTTCAGCCCCACCTCTATTACACTTGCAAATACGTTCATTACTTTGAGAAAATGCATGTTCTCTGCATCTAAACTAAACCCTTATTTTATTTCTGCTTTGCTCACTGGGTGTAGATTTTCTTCCAGATGGCACATGCTTTCTACAACAAACCCTATTACTGCATTACTGCAGTGGGCAGAAACTTGCATTTCATGTCTTATAATTAGATAAGCAACTAACTGAGGAGGGGCAGGGCAACTTGATTTGAGTCTTGACACCATGATTAGAACCTTAATTACCTGGGAGAGGGGCATCAGGACTCCCAATCTGGTCCTGCCCCTGTTCACACTGTTGGCTGTGGCTGTGTGGGGAACGCTCTGGACTGCAAGATGACTCTCAATGACTGGGGCTGAACCAACCCCTGTGGGAGAACAGGCCTTCCCATGACAGATATTTTTTTTTTCTGCTTGGGACTGGTCTTGGTCTTTTTTGGCCTCACAATGAATCTGGAGAGAACAAAAATTCATCCTTCCAGAGTTGTGGGAAGCCAACCCACTTTCAAGGCAGCTTCTAAATCATTCTAAATCGTGCAGAAAAGCAATTGCCTCCTATCACTTTGGCAAGGGCCTTGATTCTTACTCCCCTCTTTTTCTCCTTTTGAATCATTCACTTAATTATGAATTAGTTCCATGAGGTCAATCTGTCTGACATGATCTTCACTATATCCCTGGTGCCAGAGAATTGAAGCTCAGTATTTTGTCATTGCATGAATATATCAGGTACTGCACTGCTATTGTGCTACAAAGATGAATCAGACACAGATTCTGCCCTTGAGGAGGATGGAGACTGGGAAACCAACAATTAAAATGCAGCAAGGCAAGGGCATTGTGAAAGCCGAACACAATGCCATAGGGAGACTAGAGGAGCAGAATGCGATGCTCCTGCAGTCAGCAAAAATAGAAAATATTTGCTTGGAAGAGGAGATGACCAAGCTGGGTTTTAAAGGCTATAGACAATTTGTAGGTGAAAATGGAGGAAAGCATTCCAGGTAAAGAGAACAGCTCAGGCAAAGGCATGACAAAAGCATAAAGCACTGTGATTCAGTCCAGAATTATTACACGTTTGGAGTGACTTGGGCACAGGGGCAAGGTGGCAGATGGAGGGATAGAAGTCTGGAGGGCTTAGTCCCAGGGCAGGGCTGCCATGTGTCTTGATTCACTTGCCCCAAGGAGGGGGAAGTGGGAAAGGAATGGACCAGAGCTCTGGCTCCACCTGGCAAGTGTGTCCTTGCAGCTGCCTCCTCCCCCAGGAGGTTCTATTTCTAACTAACACAAAGGCTCTTACAGGGTACAGTGTACCTGTGCAGGATCTTGTAGATCTTGGTAAGGGCCACCTGCATCTAGGGCAGCTGTTTTCAGGCTTTCTGCATCAGAATCGCCTGGGGGGGCAGTTGTTAAAACAGGGGTTGCTGTACTCTGCCTTTAGGGTTTTTAATTCAATAGGATTGAGCTGGCGCCCAACAATTTGCATTTCTTATATGTTGCTAAGTGATGCTGCTGCTTATCAGGAAACAACACTGTAAGAATTACTGATCTGGGTAAAAAGAGGCTGGGAAGGGTTAAGTAGGAGAAGCAGAGCCAGGGCCCAGGAGAGATGGCTCTGTTTTCTGGGATTAAGGATTCTCATATCCCTTGTGAACCAGTACGGGCAGCTGAATGCATCAAGGACAGTGGACACACAACATTCCCCCATCTCATCCTGCCAGATGAAGTTTCATGGTTCTATTCATTCAAGTTTAGGAGTCAATTCAAGTGGCCCCTGTTTGAGGAGGTTTTGCCCACTGATGATTTAAGGAGTGGTCATTTTATTACAAGATGCTCACCCTGGAGTTTTTAAATAGTCAACTCTCAAATGATTTAAATATTTGTTTACACTTTATTAATTACTCCCTGGAGAAGCTGGGGACCAGAGAAACCTAAAACCACCAACTAGGGCCTCCCTGGTGGCACAGCGGTTAAGCGCTGCGCTGTGGAGCTTTCGGCAGCAGCAATGCGAATTCAACGCCCAGCCGGGGAGAATCCCACAAGGTGCGGCAGACCTGTCCTGCCTCGCCCGCTGCTCCCCTCAGCAGTGTACTTCTGATCTGCCTGTTCTGCTCCCTACTCTGTCTCTGGTGAACCCTCTCGCAGCCCCACACCTCTGGCCTGTTCCCCAGCTTGTATGTATAAATAAATAAATCTTTATAAAAAAGTATGTTAGGAAAAAAAATAAAACCACCAACTAAAAGGTGAGTCATACCTAGTGATAAACCTTCTCTGAAAATTCTTTATTAATTTCATATATACTTGACTTTAAAATTATAAAGCATGGTGTGTGTGTGTGTGTGTGTGTGTGTGTGTGTGTGTGTGTGTGTTTGGAGAGGAAACTGGGGCAGGAAGGACATAGAATGACAGAGTGTCAAGATTTCATACAGTTTAGCAAATGTTAGCAGAATGAAGAGGCAACAAGTGGACTGGGCCTGGTGAGGGAGGGAGAACCCAGAGGCTGCGCAAGGGCATCTGGGCTGATAGGAAGCTGTCAGGCTACATCTGGCTCTGGGTTTGGGTTTAGAGTCTTGGCTGGGGAAGCCAGACCTTCCTGGAGCCCAGTCCTCTCTTGTGGCCCTGAGCATAATAGTAAGTTATCCTTCATGCGAGAGAGAATATCCCCTTTAGGTCCTTGAGGACTCAGGCCCAGCCCGCCCTCACGCTGGGGATTTTTGCTGAGAGGTGGTGGGCACAGAGGGAATCCATCTCTGTCCCCTGGCTCAACTACCTACAGTCCCCTGTGTCCAAGAATCTGGCTTTGGCACAGGGGTATGGAGAGTGGTTGCTGGGAAGAGCATCATTACTGCTGCTGATTTCCAATCTCAACCCCAGTCTTGCCTGAAAGCAAAGGCAGCAAAGGTGCAGTGAGATCTCTACTACTCACTGATGGGGGTGCCTATTAGGGAGCCTCATGCTTGCTAAAGGGCTGCCATCCACAACTAGCTCACCTGTTTCTAAACTGAGCCTGTCAGCAGCTTTATTGGGAGAAGGAAGTCTTGTCACAGGGAGCCGGATTCTGCCTGGAGGTATCAAGGAGAAAAACAGAAGGGAGAAGAGGGAGGAGAGGCGACTGGAGGTTGAAGTCAAGATCAGGTTGTCCTTAATTAAGGCAGCTCCAAGCAGAGCATTCGCCATAATTCCCCCTTAAAGAGGTCCTGATGGATGCCTCATGGTGGGGGCTGTGAACCCAGAGTCAGCCCTGTTCTGTGGCTGAGCCTGCTCACATCAAGGCCAATCCATTTCAGTTACCCAGGCCTTCTAAGCACCTGAGATGTGCCTGCACTAGACACTGCCCAGCCTGACGAGAGCCACAGCAAGGGAGATGGCCTGAGTGCCTGCTACCCAAGGGCCCTCAGCTTGAGGAGGAACATGGATTTGGGAGCTCTTCGATGTGGGGCTACCCAGGTGGGCCTTTATCCTTCCTGTCATGATCAGGAGGTTGTGTGGGACAGAGGGAAGCTTTGGCGGTTGGAGAAAGAAACCTGAGTTTCCTTCATTTAGTAAAACTGTTACCTCATTGCAACCTCCTGCAAAACAGGGAGTGTTCTGTAAGACTGATAAGTGGTTGGTCAATGGCCTTGTAACATCCCTGGACAAGGTTGCCTGTCTCCCTATGTTCTTGGAAGAATGACAGGGTGTTCTGTAAAGACACAAGTCAGGTGGTGGGGCAGCCTGGCCTCTTATGGGAAACGCCATGACCTTCTTGGAAACGCCAAGGTCATTACGGTACGTGACGTGCTGCTCCTCTACACAGGGCATTTGCAAACCTTGCTGAAATTATTACTTAGAAAATTCTATTATACTAACAGTGACTCATTTTTTAAATGGACTAGATTTGATTCATGATCTTATTCAAAAGCTACCAGGCATAGTGCTTTTTATAGGAGAATTGTAGGAAATCTTCAAAAATCAGATAATCCCTCTTAAATTAATTCAGATAATACAAAAAGAGAGGAAGCTACCACTTGTGAGCTAGTAACAAAAAATGGAGATGTATAACACAAGAAATAGATTGTAGCATTATTTCTCCTTAACATAGATGTAAAAATCCTGCATAAACCAGTTATATCAAGAAAAACAATAGATGCAGGTAGGATTTATCTATGGAATTCACAGACAGTTCAATAGTAGAGGATATGCTGGCGTAACACCTGGCATTAACAAATTCAAAGTCATAAGATTTTATGAATATTTCTGTGTTTATGTATAATCATATATCATTTATAATATACATTACTAACATATTCTTACTTGTTACTAAAATTATTGGTAAATTAGAAATAGAAGAAAATTGTCATGATTTGATAGGATATCAACACCCCAAAATGTACATGGAGGAAAAGTCCTGGGATAATTTTGAAAAAGTAGGTTTTTTTTTTTTTTTAAGATTTATTTATTTATACATACAGCTGGGGTATAGGTCAGAGGTGTGGAGTGGTGAGAGGCTTCACCATAGACAGAGTGGGGAGCAGAACAGGCAGATCAGAAATACACTACTGAGGGGAGCAGCGGGCGAGGCAGGAGAGGTCTGCCGCACCATGTAGGATTCTCCCCGGCTGGGCGTTGAACTCGCATCGCTGCTGCCGACAGCTCCACAGAGCAGCGCTTAACCGCTGCGCCACCAGGGAGGCCCGGTTTTTTTTTTTTTTAAAGAAAGTTTTTAGGGGAGGTCTTTGCTGCCATACCCTAGATGTTTATAAAGCAAGTGTGTATTTGGGAGAGGATTAGACAAGTAGACCAGTAGGAGAACCCAGAAACAGCCCAGGTACATGTGGAGTCTTTAAATATGGCAGATGTGACATAAATTGTAGTGGTGGTTTCATGGATATAGTCTTATCTCCAAGCCTATCAGGTTGTATACATGAATATGTACAGATTTTGGTATGTCAATCATATCTCAAAGTGGTTTTAAAAAACAATAGCAATCAATTATTAGGGAATTTGGGAGCAGGCAGGGTTCAGCTAGCTGGATATTTCTGGGGCTCTATGATGGTGGTGGGAGCAGCTGGGGCTGCATGGAAGGCTTCCTGTCAGTCTGGGTGGGGGCAGTGAGTGGTTGGGAACACTCAAGCAGTTAGGTCAGAAATAGTAGGGGTCTTCAGGCATCTCTATCCTGGTGGTCTTTTCACATGGTGGCCTCAGGGTAGGTGAACTTGTTATTGGCTTAAGGCTTCCATAGTGTCTCAAGAGAAACCTGCAAAGCTGTGCAGGACATTTTTTACCTTGGCTCCCTCTGAAGCCACAGAGTTTCCCTCCTGTTACATTCAACTCTCTGACAGTCGCAGAGAACATGAAAATGAACAGTTAGTAGAAGTAAAGTTCTTTAAGTCAGTACTTTGCAGAGTGCTATGTGAGTTTATAAAAAAACAATGCTTCTCCCTGCCCCCAATATACAGAGGTTCCTGAATTTTCTATCTGGAGACTTAGAAATAGGCACAGATCTTCTCACTTGTCCAGGAATTAGAACCTTCCCTGTCTCCACAGATGCCACTGCTGCTACTTCTTTTATTTTTCTTCACTGACCTTTCCCTCAGGTCCACACAGATATGCCAATAAGTTGTGTCTCCATTAAAGATCTGGACCTTGAAACTTCCTTTGAAATCATTCTTTCAGCTATTCAGCAATCATTGATAGAGCATCAATAATGAGGAGGCAGAGTTAAAGATGTCAGAAGTAAGTGCGTGAAGACAGGCTCTCTTTTTGCCACCACCCATCAAACTGTGCCAGGCCAGTTTGTTAGACTGAGGTGGGGAATATCTTAGACCCTTCACAGTGTTTCATACTGTGCAGTGGAATATGTGTAATTCTACAAGGCCCATGAGATGTGTGTGTGTGTGTGTGTGTGTGTGTGTGTGTGTTAGGATGTAGAGGATGAGGATGTGTGTATATTTTAGTGAGGAGGCTCTCAGAGGAAGTACCATAGGATAAATTATATTTGACCTGGGTCCTGAAAGGGAAGTAGGAGCTTTCCAGGAAGACTTAGATGGGAAGGGTATTTTCAGCAGAGGAACAGAATATGAAAAGACCCAGAGGAATGTTTGGAGAACATGGCAGTTTGCTAATAACAGATGAAGACACAGTTCCTGCCCAGAACTCCCAAGTTACCTCCACTCAGTGGCACCTTGAATGGTGCCAATAGGTTTTGAAAGCAAATGGAACAGTATTTGAATCTCAGTCCTGGCATTTGGGTCCTCTGTGACATAAGAAGAGTTCATTTAATCTCTCTGAGCTATAATTTCCTCATCTTTTAAATGGGGATAATGTCTTTCTCACAAAAGTAGAGATGAAATGAAGTGTGAGAAAGCACTTGGCAAGCTGTGGGTACTTGAAAATAGTAATTATTACTCTCTTTACAGAGCTGCTCTAAGGTGTGTGTGCACAGGTACATGTGGCTATAGACACCTAACAGGCACATGGCAAGGAGCTATAGATGGACATTCCTTTGCCCTAATTGCCTAATATCCTCTTCTCGACACCGAAATGGTATCTTTCACAGGGAATAATGGAAGGCAAATTATTGCAGGGCAAAGATAAACCCAGGTCCCACCTACAGCTCTGCCACTGACCACCAACATGATTCTGGCAAATCACATCCTACTCAACCTCTATTTTATTATCTGTAAAATGGGAGGTATTAGGACCTAACTTACAGAGTTGGTATAGGGGCTCAAAGGGGATAATAAATCTAAAAGTGCCTGGCTTGCTTTTTAGGAGCTGAAATCTGCTACTGTGATATGAAATTGCATAAAGCACTGTACAATCTAAGAGCTTATTATTTCATTAGGACAAAATTCATGGTTCCAAAGGTTAATGGCAATTTCAAGCCAACGTTTCATTCTTTTCTGCTGACTTTTTGTTGTCGGGAGTGGAATGGTGGAGGAACAACACCTTTGTTTCCTGTGCTCTCTATGGATGACATTGTTCCCTGCCCTCTGCAACAATGGGACAACAATGGGACCCACCCAGGTCAGCACAAAATGCCTCAGGAGTGTGTCTTGTCCCAGGAGGAAGAATGTTTGTAATTATGTGAAATGTAATCAAACACATCGAAACATCAACAGCATGATAAGCAAGTCACACTAAGAAACATGCATAATTATTCTAAGCTAGAAATTGAAAAAAAAATTATAGAAGTCATAAATTAAGAAACGTATGAGCGCCCTCTTGTGGAGATATCTCCATGCAAATGTTGGAGAATATTCCTTCCCTGACACACAACCCTTAAAAAGGCAGAGAGCACCCACCCTCCCATGCATCTATCCATTCATCCATCAAATAATCCATTCAATCATTTGTTAATTTGTTGAATGTTTATTATACTTGGGTCTAGAAGATGTTAGGGCCTTGTTTGGAAGGAGTCCACAGAGGGTGATGGGAGGTATGGGCAAATTAACAGCACTGGGGGCCTTGATGAAAGACACTTAATCTGGTCTTGTTGTTAAAGTGGATGAACAAGCAGGGAAGGATTCCTGATGGAAGTGACAGCTAAGTGGAGATCTAAAGGATGAGTAAGAGTGTGTTAGATTGAGGGGGATGTGTCCTGTATGCATTCTCCTCTTGGGTGGCTCTAAGTGATAGGAGAGGAGAGCCCTGCAGCCCTGGTTCGGACCAGTTTTTCTGGGTTGTCACATGCATTATTGGTCCTCCAGCCCTATCACAGTAGGGATGACAAATTGGAGGGTGTCCAGCAGATAGTGGTCAGAATGGTAAGAGGACACTCAAAGTAATGGGGGAAGAGCAATGAGACGAAGTACCTAAGGGGACAGATTTTATTACTTAAGATTAATGCTGCTTATTAATATTAGAAGGTATTAATAGCTGCCATTATGTTGGGTTTTTCATTTAATAGAATTCGTTATACCCACATCAGCAGGGCTGTGTTAGTGTGGGCAGTTGGCCAAGATAAGGGACTGGCCTCATTATGTGTGGCTGGTCACATAATGGTATTCTGCACTGGGAATCTACCTCTATTACCTGCTGCATGTTGTTAATTGATAAATGTATTACAGAAAAAAGACCCACCAGCAAACTGGTTAAACTGACCAGCGCTTGACCCACATGTAAATAATGGATGGCCCCGCGGCAATCATCCTCTGTTGTCTTTGCAGGCACATGGAATTAACGCTGAGTGCTGCTGACATTCACCCTCACGAAGCACACAGTAGCTCCCGCGGACTTGCTGGGGCCTGCTATCTTCATCACCGCTTTTCAGTTCACCAGTCTTCATCATTCCTCATTGTCTCTTGACTTGAAATTGTCCACTCCCTTGGGATCACCTTTGCACTGTTGTTCTCCTTGTGATAGAGACATATTTCTCTCTACCCATGCCTTTAGTCACACTGAGAACAAATGAAATGTAAACCAAAAAAAGTTTGGGTCTTGGGCCTCCCTGGTGGCGCAGCGGTTAAGCGCTGTGCTGTGGAACTGTCGGCAGTGGTGACACGAGTTTGAAGCCCGGCCGGGAAGATTCCCACGCGGCTGAACTCTCCTGCCTCACCTGCTGCTCCCCTCAGCAGTGTATTTCCATTGATCTGCCTGTTCTGCTCCCCATTCTGTCTCTGGTGAACCCACTCGCCGCCCCACACCTCTGGTCTATACCCCAGCTTGTATGCATAAATAAATAAATCTTTAAAAAAAAAGTTGGGTCTTTTAGAAAGAGTGGTGGAAAGCATATTTCCTTGTGGGGTTAAGAAACATTCACATGTGTTTAATATGGAACCGAGGGTCAGTCTTGTCCATCTCCATTCACATTATTTTCTTGGTGCTGTAGGTCTTAGCTTCAGGATCAGCACCAGCAGCCCCGGGCGGTGTCCCCGAGCAGGAATTGTTGACCTTGACTGTCACCCTCTTCCTGGTGGCAACCCTCTCACCAAATCCCAGCACTGTCCACACATAAAATGTGGCTGGCCACATTTTAAGGGTCATGGATAGGACTGAGAGCCAAACCTTAACAGAATTTCTTAATGGATCCTTGCTTCCCTTTTCTAGTTTCACTCGAGTTAAAAATAATGTGATGTTTTATTGGGTTGGCCTTGCTGTTTCATTGTCTACAGTCAATTATGTCTAAAATAACTTGTTTTTCCTGCAGCCAGCAATTGATTTGTGGATTCACAAGTGTGGCTCCCACCTTCCAGCCCTTACCACTTCATGGCTGGGGTAGATGGATTTTTGGCTTCAGGCTCTGTCCTCTCTAGTCACCATTGTTCAGCTTCTGGAGCTAGTCCCATCTTCAGTGGTGGTGGTGGGAGCAGATGACGAAACCATGGAGATGAGCATTAAGGTTTTTGTGCTGCCTGGGTGCATCTAACTCTTAGCCAGATCTGGTGCTTGGCTTCTGCTCTGTCCTTCTGGAAAATGTTAGTCCTAAGGATTTGCCTTGAGGACCTTCCAGAACTTTGTTTTTGTTAGAAAAGTTAATGTGGTCAGATGGAGAGTTTCCCCACTCAAGAGGTGGACTCTTTTTGCATTGTTCAGGAGAATGGATTATAAAGAAGGAGGACATAAAGAAAGAAAAGAAGTTTGTCTACTGATTAATTAGTCACATCCACTGACCAATATAGGGTTAACTCCACTGCATTAGAGAAACTGATGATGTCAAATTCAAAAACACTAGTGCTTCAAACTTATGTGGCTCCAAGTTTATAGACTCCCTTTAAAGTTGCTGACAGATTATTTTGTCATAATTAAAAAATGTGCAAATACTAACTTAAGTGTAATCTTCTTAAAACCAAAACAAATGTATAAATTTAAATGTAAACAATACTGTGCAAACACTAACATTCAGGTAAAGTTTTACAAATTTATAAAATATAAACAAATTCACAAAGCCAATAAACCCCTCTATTATAAATCTCAAGAGCCCTGTGTTTCTACAGGATGCAGTGATGCCGTTTTCTTCTCTTCTCGAGAGTGGGCACACCCCTTGTGCTGGGTCCATCCTGTTCACTTTCCATTTCCAGTTACAGCAGTTCTATTTGATGTCTATGTAGCTGTTAACACAAACCTCCACGAAGACACAGACCTCCTGTGGCTGGAGTTGGCTGATTATTTTTAGATAATTATTTTTAGATTTTTATTAAAAGGCAAGCATAAAATTTAAAAAGAAAGTCACAAACTCATGAACTCAGAGAAAGTGTCCAAAGGCCCCTGTCTGAGAAGTACTGGTAGGAAAAGTCTCTAGCCTGATTGTCTCCCTGGTAAGAGACCAGAAATGGAGGGAAGGACAAGGAGTGTAAGCTGTCAGACGTGTCCAAGTCAGTTTCTATCTGCTTTAATCTCTGTCTTCTGAAAGCTGGTCTGTTTTCAGATTTATTGGGGTAACTGAAGCTGTTCAGTCACTCATTTGAGTTCCTGACCTCCGCTGTCATTCGGAATCTGGCTTTGTGTCACCATTCCTCTCTGGTGGTGGCTGCTTGCATTCTGTCTAGTGCTGGGCACTGGAAGAGGGAGCTGATGTAATGGAATTTGGTTTCTTGTCTGGAAAGGCAGATTGGAACCGTGGTCTGAAAAATGTTCATGCTATTTTTGTGTTTGAATGGATGAATGGATATGTTTATCATTCAGAGAATTTTAGATAATAGCCATTGAGAGGACTGCACAGGTTTTGGTGGTAAAGGATCTTGCAGAAAATAAGGAAGGAATTCTGACAAAGGAAATTTCCAAATTCAGGAATCTATGAGCTTGACTGACTTTCGTTAGATGATGGATTAAAAAGAATTTGGACTGCTCTGTGACTGACAGTGATAGGCCCCAAGCCCAATGAACTATTCTAAATTATCACTGAAATACATTGTTTTCAGCTTTCCAAATACTGATCCACTGGGGGAAACTGAGGCAGCATAACACCATGGCCTGTTTCATTTGCAGTTCACTCTTCATGTTCTTTGGTCAGTTTATCAAGAATAATCATAACTTTCTCTTGCTTTCTGGGCCACAATCCTGAATGCCTCAAGTTGAAGCATCAAAACTTCAGAAATGCTTCAAGTGCCTCTCCAAACTTATTTGAATAATGTACTTAACAATTTGACCTTCTATCCTTATTTCCCCTGAAACTCAATAATCTCCAGTGAGTTGTATAATTTTTACTTTGATAAAGTAATCTGAGTATATTTAAAGTAAAGGGGAGTGAAAGAATTATCATGTACACACAAACAGTAGGGTAGTTAGAGGTCAGTTCTGGAATCAGACACTCCTGAACTTTAACTTTGTTTTGCCACTTAGGAACTGTTTGATGTACACGAATTGATTTTCTAGGACTTAGTTTTCCTATCTGGAAAATAGGAATCATGATAATATATATTTTATAATGTTGAGAGAAATAAATGAGGTAAACACAGTGTCTGGCACATAATAGTGTCACTTAGGAAGTTGTCATATTATAATTACTATTAGTTGTGCCCTTACATCACTTATTTGCATTGGATGAGGCACAGGGGTGCTAAATTCTCTATCCTAAATTACTCAACAGATTGGAGATTTTCACTTGGAGTGGGATCAACAGTCAGACTGATGATGTCAAATCAAATAAATTTGGGGCCAGAGCAAACACAGCTCATCCCCATCACCTAACCCTGGTTTGGGTGGGATTAATTCTAGGGTTTATGTTCCAGGATTAGATTATACATTGAGGCCAAGAGTGTTCTGGTAGAGAGATGGAAACTTCAATTTCCACAGACTTCACTAAATCTGGAAAGTCACAAGACAGTAGCAGATGAGACCCCTCTACCCTGGCTGGGAGATGTCACTACAGACCCAGCCAGGGAGCAATGTCCCACCAACAGCTACACACAAAGAAGTTAGAAGGAACCTTAGGCCATCTTTCCTTCCAATGATTGCACATATATATCTCAAGCAGAGTTCATAAAAATATCATTTTCTTCTTTGTCACCTCATTTCTGAGTCAGCATACAAACAGCTTGCTGTCTGGAGCTCCAGGGATACCCAGACTGACAAGTTAGCCAGGAAGTAATGTGCCTTCTCTCTGGAATGGCTATCCATAATGCATTCAAATCCAGATAAAATATATGTCGGAATTTGTTCAAAATCTATCAGTTGGGCCATTTTCTCAATAACAAACAGATGTTTCCTTTGAGTTATTCAGAGGGAGACCATTTTTTTCCTTTTTGTTCATCTCAGTTTTTATGGCTTAAAAGAATTAGTGTTTAATCCCAATTCCAAAATTGTTAATTAGTTTGTATTTGCTTCGTTAAATTAGTTAAATAGATTTTTATCACTTCAGCTATATCTTCCTGGCAGCATCTGGTGTCAAGTATGCAGAAATAATGTTGGTTTTATAGCCAAAAATCAGAGGTTAAACCTCCAGGACTACAGATGTGTCAGCATTAAAAGGAAATTCATCACCCCAAAGGCTTTCATTCCCATATATTTTAGAATCAACCCAAACATGAAGCAATGTTCTCTTTTTCCCCTTTCATTCTCCAGGAACACTGTGGCTCAGTTCCTTTTTGATTTATGTGTGTGGTTGTGGCTGATGTGAGTCCTGCAGAGATCTCAGCCCACCCAGGCCATAACCTTGGAAAATTAGCAGAGGATCTTCTTGCTCAAGCCTTTGCTGTTTCTTCCAGGGACTTCATCCTGAGGCCAGGACTACACAACTCTACAGCAATTCATCAATTCATTTAATAAGGAGTGTGCATAGGGAGCCCTCTACAAATACAAGGTTTGTAATTTTCACCTACTGCTAGGGGGCATAAGAGAGCAGAGCAGTAAACGTCATGTGGCATCTGCTGCAAGCAGCAGTTTTGGACTTGAGTCAGTGTACTTGGGAGAACAAAGACAGCAAATAATTTTAAAAGACTGGCGGTACTGGAGTTAGAGGGAAAAGCTGTTGGACAGTAATTAATTTTGGTATCTATGCTAGGCACCCCAAATATCAATATAATGGCCCTAAAAAGATCAACACAGTGTCCAGACCTGTAGATGTTACCTTACATAGCAAAGCGACTTTGCAGATGTGATTAAATCAAGGATGGGGAGAGTATCTTGAATTCTTTGAGTGGGCGCTAAATGTAATCACGTGTGTCTTTAAAGAACAGAGGGATTAGACAGAGAGAAGGCTGTGACGGCGGGGGCACAGAGTGGAGCGATGCCCTTTGAAAATGGACGAAGGCGCCACAACCCAAGGAATTCAGCCTGGCTCGAGAGCCGAGAAGGGCAAGCAAACGGTGCCCTCTCTCAAAACCCCCAGAAGGAACCAGCACTGTTAACACCTCGATTTTAGTTCAGTGAAACTGAACTTGGACTTCGGACTACCAGAATTGTAAAAACAATAAATATGTGTCATTTTGAGTCACTGCTTTTGTGGCAATTTGTTACAGCAGCCATAAGATATAAAGGTAAGTACCTTTCCTTGTCTGGTGTCAAGAAGCTCCACTTCATGGTGGGGAGGCTCCTGGCAGTGTGAGGAGCGCTGCGGGGCACCCCAGGAACAACACTTCCTGAGCAAGCGCCTCCCAGCGGTAGGTGTGGGCGGCTGCAGCTGGAAGTAGAAGTGGAAATAACCGTGGCCCTTGCACGGAGGCCAGAACATCTCCAGCGTCATGGTCAGGAGGCATGAGCAGACAGGAGCCTGCGAATTCTTGGCAATTAGCATATTTGCATAAATATTAGGAAAAGGTCAGATAAGCGTGGAGAGCATAGGCGAGGAAGCTGGAGAGCATGGGTGATCAGGGAAGAGTATCTGAGGGGGCTTATGTGCACCCAGAGCGTGGTTTGAGAGGGCCTGGCGGAGAACAGCTAAGTCTCCGTGGTCTTGCCTTTCAGGTGCAGGCATAGAGGGGGAGTGGAGTGTGCAAATTTCTAGATCCACTGCCCCTATTTCGCTAGAATAACTCTGAGTATACATGTTGGATGCATCGAGCTTCCGGGTAGGGTTTGTTTTAAGAAATTATTGCACTGGTGGAAAAGTAATTTTTTGTACCAATTCTGATACAATTTCAAGTGTACAGAAAACTGCATATATTCATTCAGATTCACCAAGAGTTACATTTGCGTTATTATTTGTTCTCTCTTTCTGAATATAAGCATATCTGAACCATTTGAAAGTAGCCATTATATCCAGTTACCTCTAAATATTTCCGTGTCGGTTTTATCAGAGCAAGCATATTTTGTCTTATGGCTACAGTACAATTACCAAAATTGGGAAATTTAACATTGACACAAATGCTGTGATCTAATCCACAGTTCAAATTCAAATTTTGCAAATGTCTATAGTTATTAGTTTTTTCCTGGCCCAGGATCTGATCTAGGTTCACACATTACATTTAGTTGGCATGTCTCTCCGGGCATCTGTAATTGGGGACATTTTCTCAGCTTTTGTCTTTCATGGCCTTGATATTTTTGAAGAGTCCAGGTCGGTTATTTTGTAAATTATCCCTCAATTGGGTTTGTATAGTGTTTCCTCATGTCTGGATTCACATGATGCATTTTCAGCTTTCATCACACAGAAGGGATACTGGTCCTTTTCAGAACATTTTGCTGCGAGGGACCTAATGATATTTTGTTCCATTATAGGTGCTGGTAACCTTGATTCCTTGGTTAAAGTGGTAGCATCAGGTTTCTACTAGTAAATTTGTAGGCTCACCTTTGTAATTAACTACTATGTGGGAAGATACTTTAAAGCTATGTAAACATCCTGTTCCTCATCAAACTGTCACTCCTCAGTTTTAACATCCTTTGATAATTCTTACTTGAACCTACTATTACTATGACAATTGCAAAATGGGGGTATTTATTACTCCACCATTCCTTCTATATTAATTAGTTGGCATCATTCTATCAGAAAGTACCTTCCCTCCTCTCCCCTGTATTTATTTATTTAATTATGTCAGTACACACTCATAGATCTTGTTTTACTTAGTGGGCTATAAGTCATTGCTCTCACTCTATTTTGATGCTCACATTGACCCAGATTGGCCAGTGGGAATTCCCTCAAGTTGGCTCCGTTTTTTGTTTTTTTTTTTTCAATATATATTCTTATGATCTTTTGAGCACTTTTTTACTTTCCGTGACCAGTTTTTTCTGGTCTTTCTTGCTTCAACCTTGCAATAAGCCATTTCTTTAAGGAAACTCTGTTCCTTATACTATTATAAGGAATGTTATTTGGGAGATCTGGGTAGAGGTATGTTCACTACTATTGGCATATCATCACTTCTCGACCCTTTCAGCTCATCAATTAGAAAACACACACACACACTTACACACACACACACTTACACACAAGCACACACACATGCTCTAAGCTCTATTTGTCTGTCCGTCTCTACATACCTACCTACCTACTTACCATCTATTATTTATTCGTACCTCTGATTCCAATCTGACACCACAGGGCTCACCCTAAACTTCTGTGTTTTTAACAGCTGTCTTTCATAGAGAGGAAACTGGATCCCACCATTTCTTTCTATTTGTTCATTTGCTCAATCTTATTTTTCACAGAAAGTAGCTTCAGAATTGCTAGCCCATGCCACTGCAAAAACCAAGCCTATAAGTAGAATTACTTATTTATAGAGTTTTTCATCTTTAGATTGAAGGAACATAGTCAAAGTGTATAAAGCAGATGGTTATTTGCTTTCATGATGTTTTTGTTTTTTCCCTTCACTTTAGTGTTCTCTGTTTGCATTCAATTTTAGAGTTTTAAACTGATATGCTTATTGATTTGATTTAACAAAAATGTTTTTAAAACACTAACATAATTTCAAATTCCAAACTATAAAAAGTTACCCTCATGGGCCTCCCTGTTGGTGCAGGGGTTAATTCTCAGCGCTATCAAGCTATCTCCAGCCACTGTCACCTGAGTTCCATCTGGCCAGGGAGCTAACCCATGTGGTGTAGCAGACCTCTCCTGCCTCCCTCGCTGCTCCCCTCACCAGTGTATTTCAGTCAGGCCACCCGTTCTACTCCCCACTCTGTCCCTGGTGAATCCTCTCCCTGACACGCCCCCACCCCCAGGGCCTTTGGCCTACATCCCAGTTCTTGTATGCATAAATAAATAAAAACAAATCTTTAAAAAAAAGTTACCCCGATGAAATATCACTCCTTTATCCACCTGGGACCAGGTACATTTGCCTGCCCCTGGTTTATCTTTTTTTAATTTCCTTTTGAAATTAAATAAGCAAATAGATGTAATATTCTTATTTCCTATTTCCACACAAAAGGTAGAATACTACATATATTGTTTTGTCATTTGCTTTTATACTTAGGAAAATTATCCTGGAAACCACTTCATATTCATTTTGTAGAGACTATCTCTCTTCTTTTACTGCTACTTAATATGCCACTATGTGATATAATTTAGTTTGTTCAACACATCTCCTATGTATGAACATTTGGGTTGTTTTCAGTATTTTGCAATTATAAATACTTCTTCAATGAATAAGTTTGTGCATATATAAATTTATATTTATAGGTTGTTGTAGGTATATTTTCAGAGTAAATTCCTAGAAGTGGATTTCTGGAGCAAAAGGTAAATGCATATGTAATTTTGTTAAATACTGCCAAATTCCCCTCCGTCAAGCCATACTACTTTGCATTCCTGTAAGCAATGTATGAGAGGGCCTATTTCACCCCAGCCTTGCCAGCATCGTGAGGTGCCAAGTTTTAAAATTGTTGCTAATTTGACAGGTGATAAATGATAGTTCAGTGTAGTTCTAACTTATATTTGCCTTTTTATGTTTTTTAAAACTTCCCATTAGTTTAAGGAACATTTTTATTATTTTTTTGAATTACTTGTTTATGAATTTTGCTCATTCACCTGTCAGGTCCTTATTTCCTCATTATTAAATTTATATATTATAGATATTAGATCTTTGTGATATATGTTTTTTTTTTCTGGAAAAGTTTTAATAATACCATTTAAAATTTTTTTTTTTTTACATACAAGCTGGGGTACAGGTCAGAGGCGTGGGGCGGCGAGAGGGTTCACCAGAGACAGAATGGGGAGCAGAACAGGCAGATCAGAAGTACACTGCTGAGGGGAGCAGCGGGCGAGGCAGGAGAGGTCTGCCGCACCATGTGGGATTCTCCCCCGCCGGGCATCAAACTCGAGTCGCCGCTGCCGACAGCTCCACAGCGCAGTGCTCAACTGCTGCACCACTGGGGAGGCCCAATACTGTTTTAGATAGTAACTAGCTGTAAACATGTTTTTTGGTGTGTGTGTGTTGGCTATTTAAAACTTTGTGCTGTTTATTCCTTTCTCTTTCTCTCTGTGCTATTATTATAAACTTCAAATATTTTGATTTAGCTTAGGTTAAGGTGAAAGTTAAATAGCCTTTTCAACAAATGTATAGGAGCAATTGGATATCTATAGGCAAGAAAAATGAAACTCAAGTCTCACACTTTATATAAAAATGAACTCAGAGTGGACTATACAGACTTAAATGTAAAACATCAAACTGTGAGACTTTTAGAAATAAACATAGGAGAAAAATCTTTGGGCTCTAGAATTAGACAAAAAGTTTTCAGACAACATCAAAACCACACTTTGAATATGGTTAAGCTAGCTCTTGTCAAAATTAGAAGCCTCTCTCCTTTGAAAGCCCATGTGAAGAGGAAGAAAACACAACCTGTAGACTGGGAACAAAATTATTTGCAGACTGCATGTCTGGCAAAGGACTAACATCTAGAGTACATAAAGAACTCTCAAATCTCAGTAGTAAAAACCCCAAATAATCCAACTAGAAAGTGGGCAGAAGACATAGGATGCCAAGATCACAGTATAGACACTGGAAAATACTTTGATAATTTCTTAAAAATAAAATGCAACTACCACACTACTCAGCACTTGACCACTTTTGAAGTTGGGATTTTGAGAGGCAAGATAGAGGAAAGTATTCCAGGAAGAAAGGGCAGAATAGACCAAGGCATGGAGGCCAGAAAACCTCTGGCCTGTGGGGCATGGAGGCCAGAGGACAAGTGGATTGGCACCAATGCAGCACAGGGAGTAAGGGAATGTAGTGGAAGTGAAGCTGGAAAGGTTAGTGAGAACAGCCTCCTTTTAAACCACACTAAGGGGCTCTAAAAGGTTGTGAAACAAGTTCTGGAGTCTATATTTTAGTAAATTTGCATATTTGGGGAAGTCTGTTTTGTATGTAGTGTGCTGCTGTTTGCTCTCTCACATATTGGTACCTCTGCTGAAACTAAGGCGAGTCTCATTCTGATGTCCTATTACAACTACATTTCTAAGGCACTGGAAATCTCTTAGCGAGAGAAAGATGGAGACACAGAGAGAAAGATACATAAATACAGAGGTACGTGGAAAGAGACAGAGACAGACCAGAGAGAGAATGGAGAGAGAGCCAGATTCAGACAGGGAAAGTTTCAAGGATGGCGTTGGGAATAGCTGGCCTTCAGCTGGTTGTAGAGACCACCAGAGGTCAGTCTTGGGTGCTTCAAAAAGAAGCCAAGAGGCATTTGCTAAGCAACCGTTCTCACCTGAGGACCATTCAGAAGAATTTATTCCACTTTAATATACTATGGAGTTAGCAGCTCTGAAATTCTTTACTGCCAAGGGGCCCTTAAAGCCAATGAAGCAGGAGTCTCAGGAATGACCCATATGTTAGGTCTGCTTATTTATAACCCTCAGGGCTTCAGTAAAAGGCAAGTTTAATCGCCCAGTGATTCTGGGCTTGTGGCGCCCAGATATTCAAATCCACTCCTTAGGCCCAGGAGCCTCACTGAGCTTGGGAGGGAAGAAGTTTGGTGCTGGGCCTGGTGAGATGCCTCTGGTCTTGGTGATTGACTTTATAGACTGTCAGGAAAATGTGGGACTGTCAGTAAGTTGCTTCTTTAGGAAACTCTCCACTACCCCATCCCTCCTGCTCAGTGAGGAGAGTGGTGTTAAGTTACCCCTAGTCTGGTACCCTGGGGCTTCTCAGCAGGGGGCTGGCTTTGGAACTGTGGGACATGTGTTCTGGCCCTCTCTCTTGGCCGACATCATCACTCATAGGCGATAGGGATCTAGAGACTTTCATCTCTCTTGTTTCTTTTGCTTAAGTTATATATTCTGGTGTAAGGGAGTTTGACTAGTGGGCCAGGGGCACAAAGTCTCCATTTCATTGTCTCAAAAGCAGTTTAATATGGTAGCTAAGTCGAGGCTCAGGAAATTAGTGATCAAAACAGGAACGGTACCATCACCAATTGTGAATCTGCTGTTGACCAGGTGCCTTTCTAAGGTTCTCATGTGCTCATTTAATTCTCATAAGAACCCTCTGAGATAAGTGCTAGTGGTATCCCTGTTTTACCAGAAGAGGAAATTGGGCTTAAAGAACTTTAGTGACTCATCTGAGGTCATGGTCAAGCTGGGGCATAAGCCGGGCACTCTGGCTCCAGATCATACGCATAATCCACAGTGCTGTGTAACATATAGCCTGAAGCCCTTGGGACAGCTTGTGTGTTAATCCTCTTTCTGTGGCAGTTGAGAAAACTGAGGCGCGGAGAGTATAAACAACTTGCCAAGTTCATATTGTTGATTAGTGTTTGATTGATTGCTGGCTCAGGAGGCCTGGCTCCCAGCTGAGAGCTCTTATCACACTCAGTACCAGGTAACCGCAATTTACACCAAACCAGGTCTCAAGTCATTTCAGCCAAGACCTAAGTTTTGTCTGGCCAAATTGGAAAGGACTAGAATTTTCCTATGGTCTCCTGACTTGGTGGGATTAAATATTTCATAGCTCAGTCCAGGCACTATCAACCTGCCCAGGGTCTAGGAAACATGAATTCCTAACTTCAAACTACAGATCACCTCTAACTAGAATGGGTTCTAGCCCTGGGTTAGCTAGCTCCCTCTGGACATTCACGTCCATATTCTGGACAAGTGAGGAATCATGGCGTTATTTGCTGTGTGGAAAAAAATACATGCAGTTTCTTCCTTCAGGCAAACGGGCTCCTTTCAGATCACAGATTGTGACAGGTTTTCATGGCAGGCACGGGCTCTGACGGTAACAGAGAGCTCTGTTATAAACAACCCTCGGAGAAGGAGTAAATCATCTCTAGAAATGTTCTTGGCAGCTGTTCACTCACTAACAAAAATACCCTGCTTGCATAGCTCTGGTCACTCACAAACCACCCCAGAGGCCTGGTGGCTTTCAAGGCGTGGCTCTGCTCTTGCAGAAGGCCTCGGAGCCTGATGAGAGAAGAGTACAGTGTGTCTCAGGCCCTCCTGAGGCACCTTTTGGGGTGTGGGGAGCCCAGAGATGTTGTGAGCTGTGCAGTGGCTGCAAGCTAGCAGCATGGCGATCAACATTGCCTTGTTAACCCGGCTCCCCAGAAACAACACTTGTGCCTAGCTCCATGGGTGTTTGTTGAATGGAATTAAAATCAATAATGGGAAAATCCTGAATTGAGGTATGAAGCAACAAATTGCTCAAATGTAGGAAAAGGAGAGCTGGCTTAGCCGAGGCCCTGGTACACAGCTCCGGGGAGCCTTAGCTGAGCGAGCATTCGTCAGGAGCCAGCCATATGCCATGGCTGTCAGCAGAGATAATGAATCCATCCTAAGCGGTGCTACCATCAGTTCGATTCCAGATCAAAGCAGGAGGTAATCCCTGTCGGCTTTGCTTTGGTCAGCCCTTCAGCCCAGATCTGAAAATCCATGTCCACTTCTAGCTCTTGTATGTTTAAGGGAATTTGGGCAAATTGGAACATATTCAGGGAAGTAAGATGTAAAGATTGGAAACTGTGTCATACTGACGAAGGGTCTGCGCTTATTGAGCTACAGAAAACTGGTCTGGGAGCAAGGAAGAGAGAGGAGGGGGAGCTGAGGGCTATTCTTGAAACTGAAGAAAGAGGGAATTAGACATTCTGACTTGAACTGGAATCAGTGAGAGTTGGATAAAGAGCGTGAGCTGTGGGGTCAGACAGACTGGGTGGCAGTAGGCAAGCCACCTTTTCAACCTTCAACACTTGATCAGTAAGACGGTGACAGAAATGCTGCTTCTTCAGCAACGTCAGGATTACATGCCATTCAGAAAACAGCTCTGCCATGACTATAATTGCAGGAGGAAGGGTGTGAACCTAGGGAAAGAACAATTTTCTATCAACCTCAGTTGGTTTGGAAAGCTGACTTGCTTCTACTGTTGGTTTATGGTTAAGTTTTCCTCCTAAAAGAAAGCTTTCGCTTGTATTCCCTTTTCTTTTGGTTGTCTTATCATCCATTTTCTATAAATTATTCAACTACTTTTCATCGTTTACTTTTTAAAAGTGAAGAAAAGACCATCCAAGAACAAAGCATCTAATAAATGATTGCTTATTTTCAGCCAGGGGCTGGTGGTCTTGTTGGTTAGCTCTGGAAAGTCTTAAAATGAACTTCTCATTCTGTGACTGGATGACCCACCTGATCTTAATACCCCTGTGGGGTTGCTGAATCCCTAAAATCTCAGTCTTGAATCCTGTAAAGGCTTAGAGTTTTGATATATCTCCTACCAGAGCGCTAACAAGGATTGAAAGATAACATAGGTGTGTTGTTTGGACCCTGTCTAACCCTCTGTGAGTGTCTGAGTGGTAACCCGTTGTCTCTCCCATCCCTGACTTCTGATAGCCAGGCCTCTGTGGCCTAGCCTAGTAGGCAGAGTGTTGCCTATTTATCTGTTGGAATCCTTGGCAGGACACTCCTTGGAGGCCCATGACTAATACCCATCAGCAGAAGCCAACAGTTCTCTATCAGACAGTCACAAGTCCTGAAGGGAGGCTGGGTATAGGGTGGGTGGAGCTGTCAGGAAGCACGTGAAATATGCTTGGATGGGCCCACTGAGGTGAATAGTGACATCTGGATTTTGGAGACTGGGGAGTTAATGGAATGCCACTTACTCAGGGCGTTGTGGAGGGAGAAGGGTGGGAGATTGTGGGGAGGTATGGATAGGGGTGAGATGAGGAGCCCAGGACTCAGTGGGTTAGTAGTATTGAGCATCATCTTTCAAGGAATGAAGTCGGAAAAGGGACAGTGAATGGTGAGGTTCGTAAGCAGGGAAGGAAAGAATGGGATGGACTAATGGCCAAGGAGAGGACACACAGGTCAGCATTAAGGCCATGAGCTATGGGAGGGGGCTGGAGGGGGGTGGTGGGGGAGAGCTAGCAGATTACAGGTCCAGGGAATATGATTACTGGCCATGGCACTCACTTCAGAATGAGCTTCCAATAAGCATTCACTGACCTCCAGGACAGGAAAGTTATGATCTCAGTTGGTGCTTGGTCATGACAGAGTCCTGTCTTTGATGTGCATGACAAAGTGAATCAGAATCCAAATAAAGTGCATACATCACAATAGCTTGATGTCTCTTAAATCTCTTTTCATCTACAGAGTTCCTTCCTTCTTTATTTTTTCTTTAAAGTTTACTTGTTGAAGAAGCAGAACATTTTGTCTTGTAGAGTGTCTTGCAGTCTGAATTTTTCCCTTTATCTCCTTGCAGTATCATTTAACACATTTCTTTCTATCTCCTATATTAACTGTTAGTTGATAGATGGAGAGATTTGGTTAGATTCAGGTTTGATTTTTGTCAAGACCACTCATAGATAGACTATCAGGAAGTAAATAACATCTAGTTACTTACTTGGCGATGTTACAAAGGGGATGACTGTTGACTCTTTCCAATAATTCATCTGAAGCTGCTAATGGGGATGCTCTATTTCTATCATTTCTTCTTTGTTTTTAAATTTATAATACATGTAGGGAGGAAATTTCCCCTCATGACCTATAGAATTATCCTGATGTATAGAGTCAGCCATATAGTCACACAGAAAATTACTAGATTGCTTCCCTTTATTAGCCAGTTGGCAACTTGTAAACCTATTATTTTATTTCCATCTACTGCAGTGTTTATCCTTTTTTGGGGTCCCTATCATCCTACCAGCTAAGAAGGGGGAACTGACTCAAATGGCCTCTCTTTTTAAAATTGTATATATACATCTTTTACATTATTGCATATTCCTCGCAGGTTACCCACCACCAATTCACCCATGAACTGTCACCATAGTCCCTTGTGCTCTTTTCTCCCCAATTTTGAATCCTTATTATCCCTGTCCCTTGCTGAATGTCTCTTATTTATGGTTGCCTGCTAGTTTTTGTTTTGTTTTTTGTTGTTATTATTTTCTCCTCTTGATCTCTTAATTGGTTCCCCTGTATTCCTCCTATAAGTGAAACCATTCGATATTTTTCTTTTTCCTTCTGGCTTATTTCTCTGAGCATGATCCCTTCTAGCTCCATCCATGTTGTTGTGAATTGCATGAGTTTATCTTCTTTATTGCTGAATAGTATTTGTGTATACGTACCACTTCATCTTGATCAAATCATCTATTTTTTTGGCATCTGGGTTGTTTCCATATCTTAGCTATTGTAAACAGTGCTGCAATAAACATAGGGGTGCAGGTATCCTTTTGAATTAATGTTTTTGTGTCCTTTGGGCAGATTCCTAGGGGTGATATTGATGGGTCAGATGGAAGCTCCATTTTCAGCAGTTTTAGGAACCGCTATATAGTTTTCCATAGTGGTTGGACCAGTTTGCATTCCCACCAGCAGTGTAGGAGAGTTCTTTTTTCTCCACAACCTCATCAACATTTGTTGTTTCTTGTTTTTTTAATATGTGCCATCAAATGGACTCTTAAGGCTCTTTTTTCACAGCCTTGTAGTCTTTGGTAGTGTCTTTCTTTCCTGGTGTGAAAACTATTCCAGGCTCATTTACACCAACCTGGAATCAATTGTTTCTTGTAATATCCAGTCATTTCTCCAGGGAGAATTGCTTTTTTATTTTTTTTTAAGGGGGAAATGGTTTTAATTGGCCACAATTTGGGTGCTAGGGTTTTCATGAATTCTATTTCTAATCATTGTTTCTAATCATTTTAATCATTGTTTCCTGGCTTTATAAAGGGACAGAACTGAAAAACATAATGCATTTACTTTTAAACATCATACCATTTTAAATCAATTTATTTTTTGATATTCATTGTATTTTTTTTATTGAAGTACTATTGTTTACATCTTTCCTAGTATTTTGGTAGTGTAGTATTTCTTCCCTTAGATGTAGTCACTATAGCACTTCCTCCACTAAAGCATCCCTCCCCACCAAAGCACCCCATAGTTCTCCACCATTGCCCAAATTCCCCCCTTTCCACATCTTTTTTGACCCCTTCTGAGAGCCATAGATCTATGGTCAAGTTTCAAAGGATGGCTTAAAAATTTGTCTTTGACCCTTTTTTTTATTTTTGGTTTTTCCATATTCCATGTATAAGTGACACCACCTGCTATTTATCTTTCTCCTTCTGGCTTATTTCACTTAGCATAATCCCTTCCAGCTCCAACCATGTTGCTGCAAATGGCATGGGTTTATCATTTTTGATTGCTTAGTACATATTATTTTTTTTAAACAAATGCTTCTAATTCAAAGGAAACATTATGACTAAAAAAAATCTCAGGACAACTATATGGTGATGGATGGAGACTAGATTTCTGGTGGTGAACATAATATAGTAAATATTAACATGCTTAAAAGGATGTATACTGAAACTGATATAATGTTATAAACCAATATTTCTTCTCCCCCCCAAACTCATCATTTTTATATTCGTATCTTCTATCACTTGCTTTGAAAATACAAAGTCTCAATGACATCAGTATAATTCTTATTGCTTTGTCTCATGCTATACATTCAACAGTCTCAGAATATCAATAGCAACCATAGACTATCAAAATAATACTGAAAATACCATAAGCTTGTTTTCTCATTCCTTTTGTTTTTAGGACTGATTGATTGTACTAGGACTGTGCCATTAAATTATGTGTCAAAATCGCTTGGTGGAATGCTCTGTCTGATTATGCCTTCCACATTATATACATTTCATTTTACTTTCAATTTTAAGAGTTTTTGAAGTTTAATTTTGTTTTTATAGATATATAAAATATTTAAATGTATCAAAAGTCAGGTTTAAATATATCTATGAAACCTAGTTTCTAGTCCTATTCTCTACCTTCTTCTCTTGTTCTTAAAAATAATCATTTTAAAGATATCATTAAAATATTTTTTTTTGGTTCATTCTTTGACTTAGTTTGGGTTATTTCCCCAAAGGAGATTGTGAGACAATGAGTGTGTGCAGATAATTAAATTTTGGAGGTGGCTGCAGATAATAGTCATGAAAGATAATAGAAGGAAACAAAAGGAAAGAAGATTGATTTAAGAATATTATTGAAAAGACAAGAAAGAACAAATGTTGGAGAAAACATGGAAAGAAGAGAACTCTTGCACACTGTTGGTGGGGACTGTAAGTTGGTGCAGTCATTATGGAGAGCAGTTTGGAGATTCCACAAAAATTAAAAAATTAAAAAATTAAAAAATTCCATATGCTCCAATTACCTTACTTCTGAGTATTTATTCAAAGAACAACATACTAATTCAAAGCAATAAATGCACCCCCACCTTCATTCTAGCATCAATTACAATAGCCACAAGCTGGAATCAATGTTAGTGCCCATCAGCAAGTGATTGGATAAGGGTGATGTGGTCAACGTATACCGGGGAATACTATTCAGATATAAAAACAGACAGAGTGCTGCATTTGCAACAGCTTGGATGGATCTAGAGCATATTATGCTGGATGAAATAAGTCAGATGGAGAAAGTCATATACCACATGAAATCACTCATATATGGCAGTTAAAGAAACTAAATAAATGAATGAACTAAATAAAACAAAAATCTTTTAGACTGCAAGGCCAAACTAGTGGTTACCAGAAGGGAAGAAGGCAGGGGGATGGCAAATGAGGTAAAAGGAGTCAGTTGTATGATGAAGGATAGAATTGGACTTTAAGTTCTGATCTTAATGTGGTGTGTGCAGATTTTGATTTATAATGATATAAACCTGAAACTTAGAATTTGTTATAATGCAATGTCACTGCAATAAAAAGTTATAAAAAATAAATAGATTCATTCATTTCAGAGTGTCATCCTCTCTAAGTTGGTAAGTGGCAATAAATATGAGATATTGTAATTAAAAAAAAAAGAATGTTATTGAGCCTATGACTACTATGGGCACCTGGGGCCTGAGTTACAGAGAATATTCTGAGGAACTGTGTTAAACGGGCCTCAGAACTGTCTGCTTAGATGTGGAAGGTGGGAACATTAACCCACAGCTCCCATGTTCTTGCCCCCTATTGGTGAAGGATTGCCCCGGGAAGTCTGATTGTCCCTCAAGCTTCATGGAATGCTTTTGAATCGAAGTAGTTGTCAGAATTAGCCAAGATATCTCAGAGGAAAATGCAAGAGATTTATAGTGCAGCTCTGGGACATCTCAGAGGAAAACGCAGGAGATTTACAGTGCAGCGTGGGCAAGGGCTGTGACAGGCTGCAGTTGTGCACAGCTGGTTGCCGTAGAAATGGCTGCTTGGAGCTTAAACATGGACTGTGGAAATGTCACAGGGAAGATAAAGGATCTAACACATCCTTTTATTGTGTATTTTAAAAACAATAGGTGAGTAGGTAAATATATTCCTTCTTTCTTAGATAAATGATGAAATAATACTATACACATTTTATTCCGACTTGCTTTCTTCAGTTAACCTGGTATCTTAGCAAGCACTCCACAGTAGTAGAATTTTTCTTCATTCCTTTTTATAAGTGCCTAGTACTCTTTCCTACAGAGGCACTGCAATTTATTCAACCAGTCCATTCTTGATGAGGACGTTTGAATAGATTCCTGTCTTTGGCTTTTATAAATACTGCTGTAAGGAATAGTCCAATTCACTTGTTTCTTTCCCTTTATATTTTGCCAGTAATATTAAAAATAGACTCCTAGGTGTGGGATTGTGATTTAAAAGATGAATAAATATGTAATTTTGCTAGCTATTGTCAAATTCCCCTTCATAGGTGTAGTAAACTTTTGCCTTCCCACCAGTGGTATGTGAGAATGACGCCCCCCACCCCCAGCCTCATCAGGGATATGTCATCAACCTTCTGGATCTCTGCCAATTGGTTGATAAGAAATGATAGCGCAATATAATTTTAATGTTTATTTTTCCCATAATAAGTGAGGTTGCACACTTTTTCTGTACAGTTAAGATTATCTGCATTTCTTTTTCTGGGTACTTTTGAAGCCCAGGGGTTTCAGGCCTTAGTGCGCATCAGAATCACCTGAAGGGCTTGTTAAAACATGCATGCTGGGGTGGGGTATGTTGCTGGCATGTTAAGTTCAATTTGTGTTTTAATCTGGTACCTTAACAGCAATAACACAACAACAAAAACAAAATAACAACAGTTGCAAGAAACATGTAAAGCACCTACTTCATACCAGGCATTATTCTAAAGTTGTAAATTATATTAACTAGTTTAGTTCTTTGAAGAAGATATTATTCTTTTTTTTAAGATTTATTTATTTTTGCATACAAGCTGGGGTGCAGGCCAGAGGTATGGGGGATGAGAGGGTTCACCAGAGACAGAGTGGGGAGCAGAAAAGGTGGATAGACTGCTGTACACTGCTGAGGGGAGTGTAACAGGGTGGTCCCCAGAAAAAGGGAGTGTTACAGGTTCCCTGGCCCACCCAAGAGAGGGTGGAGCTGAGCAGGAGAGATCAGAAGCTGGAGAAGAGAGGAGGAGAGGACAACACACAGAGGAGATAGAAGAAAGAAGAAAGCAGACTGGAGAGCCAGAAGAGGCACGTGGAGCAGAGAGACATATAAAGAAGCTGGATTGATTGAGACAGATGTGGGTGAGAGACCCGTGGGGAGGTTGACTATAGCAATGTTGATCTTGCTTGGTTTTGATTTTGCTCTTTAACTCCCAGAATTATCTGGCTGTTTCTGACCCTTTTGTATGGGTCCCTGCCGAAAGGTGTTTTAGACTTGTGGCAGGCTTTTGGGCCTTGCTTTGGGCCAATCCCATTTGGATGGACTTTTACCCACGAGGAGTTGGATAACATTGGGTGCTTGATTTAGAAACTATATTCTTTGTCTTCTCTGTCTTTTCTAATTGTATTAAAGTTTCTTTCCACTAAAGGTCTTTTATGTTTTGTATTGATGTGGCAGATGGCAGAACCTATTTTGAGCGGGCAGGTTTGGGGGTTCTGGGGTGCCCCTCTCCCTGCCCTGTAACAGGAGTCGTGGGCGAGGCAGGAGAGGTCTGCCTCGCCATATGGGAATCTCCCTGGCCCAGCATTGAACTCTTGTCGCAGTCACCGACAGCTCCACAGTGTTGCTCTTAACCTGTTGGGCCACCAGGGAGGCCCAAGAAGATAAATTTCTTACTTCCACTTTTGAGATGGATCACAGGACCACAGGAAAAGCAACTAGCTCAAGTTATTAAATAGAGCCGAGGAATTGAACCCCCGGGCAGTCCAGGCTTTTAACCACAACTACTTCATGGCCAACAGCAAACTCACAGCAAAGGGTCATTCAGGTGGATTAAGAAGACTCTTAACTCTCTGTCAGTGGACGCTTTGTAGATTTTATGGATTATCTATCTTCAACCTGAACTTCAGTAGTAGAGATGTAGCAGATTAGTTAGAAAGCAAAGGTAGAATTGCAAAAGGGACTTTCACAAGAAGAATAGGTGCTGGTCTCCTGGGTCTGGGAGTCTGGGGTTGGAGAAGGATAGGAGAAGATGATGAAGGAGAATGGAAATATCTGTTCAGAGCCTGCTGTATTTTCAGGTTTAACTACCAGGCACCCTGCAGCAATATTCTCTAAGGATCAACCTTGTTTCTGTAGGACTCAGAGGCAAGGAAACTAATAATACCCCATCCCCACCCCAATTAATCCTTTCACCTGATTTTTCACCTGAAATACCAGGATGGAAGGATTTTGTCTCTCTGTCCTCAGATTGAAAAACTTTAATGCATTTCCTCTTAGAGGGAAGCTCATTGTTGTGGCTGATTTTTAGGCTCAGTGCTTATATTGGGTTGATTGGATCCAGGTCTGCACTGAAAGCGAGGGACTGGGGAGGAGGAGGGCCTGGACTTGGCTGGGTGGGCGGAGGGGGGTGCCCAAAGGAGATGGAATACCACACATAAGCTTTGGATAGCAACATGTTAATAAAGCACTTTATCTCCATTCAGTCTTCACAGAAACCAGACCAGCTGGTATCATCACCCTCATCTTCCAAGAAGCATCTGACTGGAAGTCTGGACCTGACACTATGATACCAAAGCCTGGGTCCTTCCTGCTCACCATGGCATGAGGGGTTCAGGGCTCACAAAGACGGGGTGAGGCTGTCATGGTGCAAGGGAATATTCCCCCACCCCATCTGGGTTCTTCTAAGGCTGCACTGATGAACAAATTAACATCAGAAAGATTCGTAGGAGAAAAGGTCAACATTTAATAACCTACATAAGAGAATTTACATGGTTGTAAATGCCACAGAATAATGGAGTGCACTGGGGATATTTATTCTGTGTTTAGGAATCCGAGTTATCAAAAGAGAGGGGAAGACTTTATGTGACAGAAAAGAAAGGGGTGACCTCACCTCCACTCTCAGAGTGAAGATGAGATTTTTTATAGAGAGAGGACATGTTCACGGATCAACCTCACCCTGGATGTTATCCCCCACCTACATTCTCTGGGAGCCAAAAAATAGTCGTAAAAGGAGGAGCAGTGACAGCTTCTTTGATTAGGAAAAAGGATAAAGGACAAAAGCTCCCAAAACCTCCACTGCTCTTAACTTAAAACAAACTGCATTCCTATTTTTATTTATTTTTTTGTGTGAATATATATGTAGTGAGATTTATTTTTTAAATTATTTTATTTAAAAAATTATTGTATTATTTTCATTGAGCCAGCAATGGTTTACATTGTTTATAATTTGGAGCATAAGTTCATACTGCCTCAGATGTATGTTTTTTTTTAGGTTTTCATTCAAAGATTTATTTTTTTTTAAAATATAATTTTATTGTTATTTATGTCTTTTACATTTTGTATTCCCCTTGGGTAACCCACCACCAATTCACCCCTGATCCATCTCCATGGTCCCCTGTGTTCTCTTCTACTCCATTTTGTGCCCTTACCCTCCCCTACCCCCGTCCTCCCCTACCCCTGGCTGAGTGTCTCTCTCCTATTTGGTTTCCTTATAGTCCTGTTATAAGTGAAATCATTCGATATTTTTCTTTTTCTTTCTGGCTTATTTCACTGAGTATGATCCCCTCTAATTCCATCCATGTTGCTGCAAATTGCATGTGTTTATCTTCTTTCCATGCTGAATAGTATTACATTGTGTATATGTACCACATCTTCTTGATCCAATCATCTATTTTTGGACATCTGGGTTGCTTCCATACCTTTGCTATTGTGAACAGTGCCACAATGAACATACGGGTGCATGTATCCTTTCGGATTAGTGTTTTTGTGTCCTTTGGGTAAATTCCCAAAAGTGGGATTGCTGGGTCGTATGGAAGCTCCGTGTTTAGCAGTTTGAGGAATTGCCATACAGCTTTCCATAGTGGTTGGACCAGTTCACGTTTCCACCAGCAGTGTAGAAGAGTTCCTTTTTCTCCACATCCTTTCCAGCATTTGTTGTTGCCTATATTTTTGATGTGTGCCATCCTCACAGGTGTGAGGTGGTATCTCATAGTGGTTTTGATTTGCATTTCCTTGATTATAAGTGATGTTGAGCATTTTTTCATGTATCTGTTGGCCATTTGCTTTTCTTCTTTGGAGAAGTGCCTTTTGAGCTCTTCTGCCCATTTTTTGACTGGGTTAGTGGCTTTGTTTTTGTGGAGTTGTGTGAGTTCCTTGTAAATTTTTGTTATTAGTCCTTTATCAAATGTATTGTGTGCAAAGATCTTTTCCCAGTTGGTAGGGTGTCTGTTAGTTTTGGTTAATGTCTCTTTTGCTGTACAGAAGCTTTTTATGTTGATGTAATCCCATCTGTTTATCTTGTCTTTCACTTCCTTCGCTTTGAGGGATATGTCTTTCAATATTTTACTGAGCTGTATGTCGTGTAGAGTTTTGCCTATATTTTCTTCTATACATTTTATGGTTTCAGGTCTTATATCCAGGTCTTTTATCCATTTTGAGTTGACTTTTGTCTCTATTTGCAGACAATATGATAATATATATACAAAACCCTAAAAAATCCATAGAAAAACTACTCAAAATAATAGACTAGTTCAGTAAAGTAGCAGGATACAAAATCAATGCGCAAAAATCAGTAGCCTTCCTATATGCAAACACCCAATCTGAAGAAGAAGAAATTAAGAAATCCATCCCCTTCAAAATCAAAACCAAAAAAATCCAATATCTGGGAATAAATCTAACAAAAGATATAAAGGACTTATACAAAGAAAACTACAAAACTCTGTTGAAAGAAATAGAAGAAGACACAAGAAGATGGAAAGGCATCCCTTGCTCATGGATTGGAAGGATTAACATTATCAAAATGGCAATCCTACCAAAAGCAATTTACAGATTCAATGCTATTCCAATAAAAATCTCAATGACATTCTTCAAAGAAATAGATCAACTACTGGTGAAATTCATATGGAACCACAAAAAACCTCACATAGCTAAAGCCCTATTAACTAAAAGGAAAGAAAACGGAGGAATTTCACTCCCTGATTTCAAACTATACTACAAAGCCATAATAATTAAAACAGCATGGTACTGGAACAAAAACAGACAGAAAGATCAATGGAACCAAATAGATTACCCAGAATTAAAGCCACATATCTATGAACAACTAATCTTTGACAAAGGAGCAAAGAAAATGCAGTGGAACAAGGACAGTCTATTCAATAAATGGTGCTGGGAAAACTGGACAGCCACATGCAAAAAAATGAAGCTAGACTACTACCTCACACCCAGGCTCAGATGTATGTTAAGCCATCTCCACCACCAAAGTACCCAAAATCCTTACCTGATTCTGTTGGGCCCTCCCAATAGTCTGCATTTTTAAAGCAATGGTGATAGACTTCCTGAGGCTCACAGGGTCTTGACTGACCTTTAGCTCCTCGTACCAACATGGCACTTAGCGGAAGGGGCCTGCTCTGTGTATACTGAGAAAATCATCTTTGACCCTGTGGGGAGACCGGCTCCACAGGCCCGTGATGACATCGTGCAGCAGAATTTTAAGCCCTTTTCCTTTGTGCATGAACAGAAGGGCAGGAAGTCAACATTCCACCCACTTTCCTGGTCTCTAGTGGGGAAATTTCTGAGAAGGCACCAAGCAACTCCTCCCAGTTGCAGGCTGGTCTGAGGAGGCGTGATCCATGAGTTTCTGAGAACACAAAAATGAGTCCCCATTTCTTGGTTTTCACTTGGAGCTTCCATTACATCTCGGATTCCTCTTTGCAGGGTAAGCTGTGACTTCTCTGGCCAGTGAAATGATGAACATTTAAGGACATGTCTCAAGAATGTGCCTGCAATTTTCCTCTCTGAGGCCTAGATGCTGGAGATCAGCAGCATCAGTAGGCCTGGGAATCTGTGAAAAATAATCTTACTGAAAATAGGCTTTTAAATTTTGCAGCTTGCAAAAATCTCAGATGAATTGTGTTGTCTTCTCTACAACCTTGTGGGGGGGATTCAGTTAACCTGTTTTGTAAATGGGGAAACTGAGGATCAGAGAGACCAACTAACTCACCCAAGCTCACAAAGCCGGAGGGTAGCAGAGGGGGTCTCCCACTCGTGTCTGTTTGACTCAAAGCCCTGGCCCTTCTCACTGCACAGAGGGCACTGGCGTTTGAGGGATGCTTTACTATTCTGACTGCCAAGTGGAAACTCTGCAAGATGGATAATGAGGAAGTCATTTTTCAGGAGATCAATGGGGATGAAAGATTAATTGATGAAACTGTGCCAAAAGGAGGCTGTGTGGTGTCTGCGTTATGTTCCAGGAAATTCAGAGTATCAAAAGGGAGAAAATTCTTCTAGAGGAGAGAGCTCCTAGAAGAAAAATGGGGCTGTTCCTTGAACACTCAGAGACCCAAGCATTTGGCTTCAGGGCCTAGTGTCGGTGGCTGTGCTCACTGGATACCCCTGCTCAGAAGCTGGCCACCTACGGGACTCTGGTGCCCAAGTCATCTCAGAGACCTGGGGTCTCTCTGTCTCCTGACTCCATATCCCAGTCCGCTGTTTCTGTGGAGGCCAGCCTGCACCACTCTGCTTAGTCGTTTGCTCTTCTCATTCCTGCCAGGCCCACTCTGGGCGGCCTACACTCTTGCTCTCCCTGCCTTCCTCTCTGATGTGTTGTCCTGGGGCTGATGTGTCATGCTGTGGAAAGGGTCAAGACCTCAGTGGTGGACAGAGAGCATCTAGACCCCACGCTCAGTCACTTACCTTCTTGAACCTCCCTCTCCTCAACTGTAAAATTGGACAATATACCCACCCTGAAAAGCGGTGATGAGGGTGAGGGCCAGGTCTGGAAACTTCCTAACCTAGTGCCTAGGCCTGGGAAATTGCTCCTCTGAGCCTGATTGTTTCCACCTTGGCCCTTCAGAGGCCATGCCCCGACCCTGGCTGGTACTCCTTTCCAATCTGACTGCAACTGGTCTTGGACTCTTGGGCACTGGGCAGTACTTCCCCCAGCTGACCTAAATGCTCTGGACTCCGAAGAGGAACTGGGTGAGGGGAGGCAATATTGGGGAGGAAGTTAATCTTCCTCTAACCTTCTATGTCTGTGTGGCTGGAAATAAATTGACACGAGAGATTAACAAGAGAAAAGACAAAGTTTAATTATGTGTGCACGGAGGCCCATGCATAGAATAATGGGAACTTTGATCTGGTCATTACAGTGAGTTTATATAGTTTTTAGAAAGGGGGTGGTACATTTAGGAGGGAAAGACAGAACAAAGGGTTTTGCTATTTAAAAGAAGGAATTTAATAGGGTTATCTACATATTGTATCAAAAATAAGCCTTGCCAGCCCTAGTCTGGGTGATAAGATTGTCTCTTATCTCTGGGACCACCACAAAGAAGATTTATTTCCTGTTTTAGGGAGATAAATAATTGGGCAAAGCATCAGCCTTAGATCTGATGTTTTCCAATTACTTTCAATTCAAAGAATCAGCACGCCACTTTGGCACGTCCTTTGGGCAGCTTGCCCTTGGTCACGACGGGAATGGCAGAATCAGGGATGGTCCTGTCTGGATTAACTTGACCAGGCCCGCAAGCCCAGGTGAAATGGGCTGCGGGGTGAGGTCTCCAAGTTCAAAGATCTCTGCTGCTCTGGGAGGAGCTAGTTCCAGATCCTAAAATGCTCTAAGAGGGGGGATGTTTCCTAGCATCGAGCCTTTCTTCTGCAGCATTGTACCTGACAGGTGAGAGTGATGACTGGCGAGAAGACTTGGGAGGCATGGCAGGACCAGGCCTGTGGGCAGGAAAAGTGCCAGGACTGGTCAGGCCTGGTCAGGGTTGTTGGGCCAGGCCAACAATGCGTGAACAACACTCCCTTGCCAGCACATGGCATTGTCACTCTGGTTTATTTTCACCACTCTGATCGGTGTGCAGTCCTGTCTTATTGTGGTTTTAATTTTCATTTCCCTAGTGAGCAGTTATGTTGATTGAACATGTTTTCATGGGCTTATTTGCCATCTATATATTCTCCTTGGTGGTGTGTCTCTTCATTTCCTTTGCCATTTTCTAATCGGGTTGTTTGTATTTTTATGCTGTTGAGTATATTTTCTGAATACAGTCCTTTGTTGAAAACTGGTTGACAAATATTTTCTGCCAGTGTATAGCTTATTCATTCATCAGGGTACATCACAGACCAAAAGTTTTTAATTTTGATGAAGCCTACTTTATTAAGCTTTCTTTTTGGGACTATGTATTCTGTATCGAGTTTTAGAACTCATTGTCTAAGCCTAGAGATCCCCCCAATTTTGTCCTATTCCTCTCGACCACAGTTTTGTAGCTTTGTGTTTTATATTCACATCCACGATCCATTGAGAGTCAATTTTTATATAACATGAGACTTCAATCAAGGTTAATTAAAAAGTCTGTGGATGTCACTTGTTCCCTCACCATTATTTTCAAGATTTGTTTTGGTTATTTATGCATGCAAGAACGGAGGTGTAGACCAGAGATGTGGGGGATGAGAGGATTCACCAGAGACAGAGTGGGGGAGCAGAACAGGCACACTGACTGAAATACACTGCTGAGGGGAGCAGTGGGCGAGACAGGAGAGGTCTGCTGTGCCACGTGGGTCAGCTCCCTGGCTGGGGATCAAACTCAGGGTGGTGATAGCTTGATAGCACTGAGACTTTAACCCCTGAGCCACCAGGGAGGCTCTACCTAACCATTTGTTGATTCTTTCTTCCATTGAATTGCTTTTGCAACTTTTCCAACAATCAATTCAGTGTATTTTGCGGTTTGTTTCTGGGTTCTCTATTCTGTTGATGACGTTGTGCCAGCCTTCTGCTAATACCACAGAATCCTATTTCCTGTGGCTAGGTAATAAGTCTTGAAATTGAGTGCCCTGTTTCTTTCGCTTTCTTCTTTTTTTAAAATGGTTTTGCTATTTTAGTTCTTTCAATTGTACATATAACTTTTAGAATAATTTTGTGATTCTAACTACAAAGAACTCTGTTTTTAGTAAAAATTACGCTAGGCCTGTATATCAATTTAGGAGGAATTGGCATCTTTACTATGTTGAGTCTTCCAACCCATGACTATGAAATGTCTCTCCTTTTACTTAATTCCTTTTTGGTGCCTTTCATCAGCATTGTGTAGTTTTCAATATATAAGTCTGGTACTTATTCTGGTAAATTTACACCTAGATATTTCATTTTGGGAGGATTTTAAATAGTACTGCATTTTAAATTTCTCTGTGTGTTCATTGTTAGTGCAGAGAAATGTGATGATTTTTGTTCATTTAGATCCTGTGACCATGTTTAACTTAGTACTAGGAGCTATTTTGTAGATGCCCTGGGATTTTTTACAGGATGTGTGATTCTTTTTATATGTTGCCAAGTTCTATTTGTTAATATTTTGTTAAGGATTATTTTGTCCATATTCCTTAGGGACATTGAACTGTAGGGACATTTCCTTTTTTAAATTATTTTTGTCTGGTCTTGATGTGAAGGTGATCTTAGCTTCATAAAATGAATTGGAAGTATTTCCTTCTTTTCTGCTTTTTTTTGCAAGAGACTGTATAGAGTTGGTGTTATTCTTCTTTGTATATTTGGTAGAATTCTGTAAAACTATGTGGGTCTGGAGATTTTTTTTGAGTCTTAAAATTACAAATTAAATTTGTTCTTAGGCTTTAAACTTTTAACTATGCTGTATCTTGGAATTTCTTTGAGTTTTTCTTGTTTGGGGCTCTGTTTGCTGCTTGAATCTGCCAGTTTATGTCTTTTGCCAAATTAAGGAAGTTTGCATCTATTTTTTGAATATTTTTGATACCTGCTCTTTTTTCCTTCTCCTTCTGGAACTATAATGACACAATATTAGATTCTTTTTGTGTGTGATGGTCTCACAATTCCCTAAGACTTTGCTTATTTTTTCCAGTCTATTTTCTCTTTGCCGTTAAGATTGAGTAATTTCTGTTGTTCTACCTTGTGGTTCACTGACTTTTTCCCCACTTCTATCTCCTCCATTCTGTTGTTGGTTTATTTTGGTTATTGTATTTTGTCAGTTCCAAATTTCCATTTGGTTCTTCTTTATATCTTAATTATCTTTGATGAGATGATATGAACCTTTCCAACTTTCTCATTTGTCTCAAGTTTGCAGTTGCTCATGAAGGCATTAAAAAATCATGGCCAAAGGTTAAGAACTTTTTCCGAGATGATACTATCATTTCTTTCACCTTGGAGTTGGTACCTTTTGATTTTTTTAATCCAGTTGGAGATTTTTATGGTTCTTGGTATGTTTGCTTGAAACCTGGGCATTTTTTTTATAGTATGTTATGAGACTCTGGTCTTATTCAAATCACCTTTTTCAACTGGCTTTCTCTGACACAACTTTGGCAAAAGGGTCAGGGAACAGGACTTGCCACCTCATTATCAGGTATAATTAGAAGTGCAGATTCCCCACTCTCTGGTGGTACCCAGGAGTGATCTCATTATTGCCAGGAGGAGGTGAAAGCCCTTAGTCTGACAGCTCCCCAGTGGTGCGCGGGAGGATGCCTCATCATTGCCATGGGAGGGGGATGAAAGTTGGGAAACCCATGTGATACCCCTACACAGCAGGAGGGGTGGTGGCGGGCCCATTACATCCAATGGGCATGTGAAACTCAGTTCCCTAATTGTCCTTATTTGATACCATCCTGACAGGGCTGTTACAGAGCCTTGTAACAGCCTCACAAGAGTGGAGCTCTAGGCTTTTTTTTTTTTTACATACAAGCTGGGGTGCAGGTCAGAGGTGCAAGGCAGTGAGAGGGTTCTCCAGAGACAGAGTGGGGAGCAGAACAGGCAGATCAACCGAAATACACTGCTGAGGGGAGCAGTGGGCGAGGCAGGAGAGGCCTGCCGTGTCATGTGGGATTCTCCCTGTCCGGCATCAAACTTGCACCAAAGGCGCCAACAGCGCCTCATCGCTGCCCTAACCCTTTAAGCCACCAGGGAGGCCCTCTAGGTTTCTTGCTTGACTTTTGCTGGCATGGAGGGGACATGGATTTTTTTATGTGATATTTGGTCAGACTAGTTACTGTCTGAACTTATTCTGTCTTACAAGGTTGCTCCTTTTCTGGGTGGTTTTTGTTTGTTTGTTTGTTTGTTTTTGCTAGAGAGATCAGGCTCTTATTGGGGGCTGTTTTTCTGTCTGTGTCTCTTAGCTTTTTCAGGTGGCTGACTTCTTTGCCTCCATATCTTGGATGTAAGAGACAAAAATAAAACCCAGGGAAATCATCATCTCATTCCTGGTTCCATGGTCTCTAGCCAAACTGCCTACTTTTCTCCATCTTTCATGTGCTCTTAGTTTTGTATTTGAATATAATGTCAAGGATGTTTAGTTGTACTATGTAGGAAGGATAGAGGAAAGTATGTTTAGTCCATCCTCCCAGAAGTAGAAGTCTCTTCTCTGGGGAGAGTTTTGTTTTTGATTCAGAAGGCATCAGTGGAAGGTACCTACTTCAAGTAAATAGGTAGATGGTCACTTCTGCCTTGAAGTGCTCACTGAATACTTTCCTCTGAAAAGTACATGGGACACCCCAGTCACCCCACATATCTGTAGTGTAGACGCTGACCTTTCTGTTTGCTTTGTGGATTGGCATTGTATTCTCTTATGTGTGTGGAAGGAAATTTTCAGCCGCAGGCTCAGAAGAACTTTCTATTCTCAGCATTTCTCTCACTGGAGACCTTTATTTTAGGCATGTGAACCCCCCTCCTTCCCTCCCCCCATTTCTGGAAACATTCCCCTGGAGGCTGAAAGTCCTGGGTTGGAAAGGAGGCCCCAGGCAACTTTTGAGGTCTTCCTAATTCTAAGATTGTGAAAATGTGAGTTTACTCACTTTTTGAGGGATGGGTTTTCAGGGGAAAGAGGCATGTGTAATTTTCCATTTATTTGGCCCAGGCCTTCGTGCTGGACTTTGTGCACAGAATGCTCAATTTGAATCATTAACCGAGTGGTGACTGAGTGAGTGTCTGCGCAGTGCCCGGGCTAGCTGGCACCACTCAAACAACCAGACTCCAACACACAGTGGGTGGGTGAAGAGAGTTGACTGCTACCCATTATGCTGCGGACTATGGGGGAGAGTCTTGATGTCAAACTCCCTGCTTTGCCCACCCTGGATATTACATAATATTCAGTCAGGGCCAGCAAGGGTGGACTGACTTAAAACTCACAATGCAGCAATATCCTTAGAGAATACCAGCACTTACCTTGCTTTGCCACTCCATCCTTGGCTCAAGACAATTGGTCTTTCCTGGACCTGATTACAGCAGAGGGCCAGATACTCAGGGCTTAGATTTAAAGATTTAGATGTCCATTAGGTAGAAAAGAGAACCAGGTGGTAGAAAGAGCTGGTTTGGTGCTTTTCTTTTTGAGTTAAGCACAGACAACAGCTGATGAAATAAACTCATTAGGAAAAGAACACTGAAGATCCCCCTCAAGAGCATGGAGGTCCTCTGGAGGAAAGCAAGCTCCATGACTGGTAGAGGGATTCAGGGATCTCTGGGAGAGTAGGGAGTTGCTTCAAAAAGAAATAAAATTCTAGGTTCCAGGCTAAATCTTATCGATGATCTTGGTTAAGACTCAACGCAAATAGTTGAGTTAGTCATTGTTATTTCAGTTTTCCCATGTAAAAGCAGGCTTAAAAAGGTGAAGAAATTTCTCTGAGATCAAGGAGCTGGCAAGTGGCAGAGCGATGATTTATACCCTGGTCTGTTTGACTCCAAAGTTCATGCTTCTTCCTTTTTGAAACTTTGATACATGATCTCTCCTTTTGAAATAGGTTAGTTATAAGTTAGATCTTCTCACTTTAGCCTCCTTGTCTCTTAATGTCTCTTTCATATATTAAAAATATTTTCTTTATTTCTGTGCTGCTCTGTTGTTGTTTTTTTCAAATTTGCTTTGAATTCATAAAATCCCTCCTGAGGTATATGGTCACACCCATTCACTGACTTTTGATTTTAATTATTGTATGTTTTTGTTTGTAAATTGGTGTATTCTTTTCAAGTCTGTTTGGTCATGTTTATGGTTCTTCCTACTCTTATTTTGAATCGCCTTTATATTTCTAAACATCAAACATTTTGTATTTTGTGTCTATTAAGCCTAACATCTGAAGCCTTTATTGTTGTGATGAGGCTGATGCTGTTTCTGTTGGCTTTTACCCATGGTATTATATTTCCTTGTGTGTTATGGTTTTTTTTTTTTTTGAGTATGTCTGCATATTCCTTGGAACTTTATTTGTGGAATTATTAGAAGTGTAAATTGGAGATGAGTATCTCCAGGACACATTCCTATGTTTCTGACAGGTTTCCTGGGGGCACTATCAAACAGGACCTTTTTAAGCTAATTCCCAGCTTGAAGTGTGGCCAATCCAGGTAATACCATTTGAGCTTCAAGTCCTGATTATTACCCTTTGATCTTTGATTAAGCACTTTGGACCTTTGTGGTCCCAAGTCTCAGAAATTGTTGTCGTCTCTATCCAGAAGCCAAAATCTGAGATCATCAATTTTCTTTACTGTCCCTGTTGGTGAGGGGTGGGCTGTTATTGGCACTTCACCCTTTGAAGATACAGCCCTCTGAGTTTCTAGCAGGGAACAGTGGTGCTCCTGTTCTTCTGGTTGGGATGGACCTTTGTCTTTTTTTCTTACAAGGTAGTAAACCATGAATACTAAAGCTCAGGTTAATCTGGGCTTGCCAGATGCCCTCAAGAGAAAGTTGGTTTCTGTGTTCTCTTAGGTCTCTATCTTTACAGTTTATAGCCTCTGATAATTTTTTACTTTCTCCTTTTCATTTATTTCCATGCTTCATTTAGCAAAGTGGGAGGGTTTGCCGGAATATCTATCCTACAAAACAGCAGTTTGAGTTAGGTTAGATATAATGCTACATTAGTCCTCACAATAATCTTGGGTTTGGTAACTCAGTTATTTTTGGCCCGGGAGACTGAGGCTCAAGGAATTTACATAGATATTAAGTGGTAGAGTAGGGCTGGGACCTAAAACTATATCTTTTGGCTCTACTTCATCCTTTATTCTTTCTACCATACTACTTTGGTTCCTTGGTTTACTCTTTTCATTTAATGCAAATTTCAGAACTCTTCAAGATTTGGGCTATTTCTTTAGCCCAGAAGTACACTGAGAATTCTAGAGGAGTCTGCTTTCCTCTCACTTGACTAAGCATAGTCTAGCTTCTCCTGAGTGGACCTACTTTCATTATGGCAGAAGACCCAGTAAGGAATGTCCACAATGATATAGTGGGCTGCACAGTGACAGCCCTGGTGTCCCTGGAGAGCTGTGGGGGAGTGATGGGGCACAATCTCCTTTGCAGGTGTTGCCTACTCCCATAGTTCACAGAATGTACTCTGGATTCTGGAGTCCTGTGGAGAATAGTGTGCTTGCAGGGAGCTGTCCTTTCATATGACAAAACCCCTCCTTCCTAGCCTCTTTATTTTCCTCTCTACCCAGTCCCCCTGTGTCTTATCAGGGGATTTAGTACTTGTGTCAAATAGATACCAATATTGGAAACACCACAAGTATACATTCTGTACTTCTTTCAGACTTGGAAAGAACTAGGGCCAATTAAAGTGAACTTTTAAGAGAAATGAACATCTTGCACGCCAGGTTTCATCTGAATGTCACTGCAATTGCCTAAAGTATAACTATCAGAAAAAAAATGCATTCTAATTATGGAAATACCATTAGGAGGAGTTCCTTCTGCCTGGTACCAGCTTAAAGAATGACTACCACCTACCACCAAACTCTACCCCATCTCAACAAAATATCTATATTTTAGAGAGGAAACAAATAGCAATTTGCTGTACTGAAAGGAGAGTTTGTACCATACAGAATATGACTTTATCATTTATTGACTATGTGACCTTGACCAAAACAATTGACCTCTTTGATCTTTAGTTTCCATAATTCTATAATGAAGATAATAATTCATGATGTATTATTGTAAAGATTGAATGAGATAATGTGTGAAAGTTTATAGCATCTAGTCTGGCATACAATTAATTGCAAAGTTGAGTGGGTGAGGGTGGAGATGTTAGAGTGCAGAATGTGGGGTATCCCGGGACTCTGAAAATGCACGCTCTAAATGCGTTCTGCAATCCGCCACAGAAAGACGAAGCATACTCATACTGTGAAAGAACTCTAATAGGATAGTAGACATCAAGAAAAAGAAAGGATAATAGTTTCCAATCAGACAACCAAAAGTACCCATCCCCTCATGGGTAAATACCCCGTCAAATAGGGTTGGGCCAAAGTAAGGCTGCCGAGGCCTAAAAACTTGCCACCGTTTAAGGCAACTTCTGGTGAGGAACCACAGGAAAGGTGCAGAAGGGTCAGGCAAGTTTGGGACGGAAGGAGCAAAATCAGAGTACAAATCAAGGCAACAGCTGCCATTGTCTGCCTCCCTCATGTCTCTCACCCATGATTCTTCTAAGTGTCTCTACCTATCTTTACTCCACATGTCTCCTTCCATACCCCCCAAGTCCCTGGCGCAAGTCCAAAACTGAGAAGCGAGCCCACCCTCCTTCACATGTCTGCTCCATGTGTCTTCTCCTCCAAGTCTTCACCCTGTTTAGCACCACCCCTTGTTGGGTGGGACAGGGAATACGGAACCTTCCCCTTTTATGGACATTCCTCTCTGTAACAGAGGGAAGAAGATAATTATCATAAGACTGAGGAGAGAGCTTTGATACAAATTATAACTGACACAGTTACTAATTTAATCATTTATTCACTCCAGCCTGTTCATTGAGACTTGGAGAGCCCCACGCTCACTCACACATTCATCTTCGGTTCCTGCAGGCTTGGGTGGCAAACTCTGTGCAGAAGAAGATGAAGACACTTGACTGCATCTTCCCATTTGAGCGCCTCTTCCCCTCACTTGTCGGGGTTCCCTGTGCTGCCCATGCTTGGGCCTGTGGTGGTCAGCTGGCCTTTGGTATTGCTCATTGTCTGGCTAGAATCCCGTTTCCTGGGACTTCCTTGTTGATTCCCAGTCACCTGCTTTCAGATTCCAAAACTTTGTTGATATTGACTCTTTGTCCTTGGGTTTTATGCTTCATTTTTTTTTTCTTTGAGGTAGTACTTTTTTTTGTTTGTTTGTTTTTATAATATATATTTTTATTGTTATTTATGTCTTTTACATTTTGTATTCCCCTTGGGTAACCCACCACCAATTCACCCGTGATCCATCTCTGTGGTCCCTTGTGTCCTTTTCTACTCCATTTTGTGCCCTTATCCTCCCCTCCCCACGCCCCCCCCCCACCCTAACTCCCGCTGAGTGTCTCTCTCCTATTTGGTTTCCCTATAGTCCTGTTATAAGCGAAACCATTCGATATTTTTCTCTTTCTTTCTGGCTTATTTCACTGAGTATGATCCCCTCTAATTCCATCCATGTCGCTGCAAATTGCATGTGTTTATCTTCTTTGAATGCTGAATAGTATTCCATTGTGTATATGTACCATATCTTCTTGATCCAATTGGGTGTTATACTTTAAAAGAAATCATTTGTTTTTGTTTTAGTAGGACTTACGAGGAACCGAGAGAATACTGCACGTATTCCAACTTGAACTGGGAATCCTAAATATCTTTTGATTCCTTTTCTGGGTCCATCCTACTTTGTGTTTTCCTCATTTCTCAGAAGGAAGACCATGCCAGCCCTCTGTGTGCTGACCCTACTTCTAGTCTCTCCCAACACAAAGCTCTTTCCTTGGCTGGAAATCTGATTATGTTGTTCCTCTGCTTCGACAGTTTCCAACACACAAACAGAAGCACCCAAGCTCCTTCACATGACTAGAAGATGCACATGAGCTGACCCCTTTATACCTCTCTTTCTTCTCAGCTACTGCCCCCCACTCCAAATTCCATTATCCATCACCCCATTGGTGGGAGTCTAGACTTTAATGCCTCATTTCACCCATGCTGTTCCCTTTTCCTCCCCCTTTTCCACATGGCCAACACCCCATCTTTGATAACACAGCCACCACACTCTGACTCCCCCATCAGTATCTAGGGCTGGGATATTCAGCCTTCCCCAAACTTGGACAGGGTGGTGCTGAGTGAGGGCATGGACAGTGGACTGGTTGCCTTGTCTATTTTCCTCACACTATAGCTGCTGGTGTTCCAGCCCATCACCCCTCTAGATGGGAATTGCCTGAGACTAGGACCGGGTCTTTGTTTAAATTTCTACATGGTACACTTGGCATATGGCCTCACATACGGTATGTGCTCAAATACATCTGTTGCCCTCCTCTAATCATCTTCTTGTGCCCCTTTCCACTCCCCTGTGCGCACACTACATTCTTGGACAAGGTTTTCTGGCCTAGTCCCTTTCCCATGCCAGTTCATAAAACCATGATTATCCTGTCGATGTTGGACAAAGAGAAGGGCTCTTCAAAAGACATCTTGAGCAGCCTCCCAGGCATTTGCTTAAGGATGATTTGTATGCTTTTAGAATGGGAGTTGTATTATTATTATTTTTTTACAAGTCCACCGGTTTAAATGATCACAGAGGTTGAAATGATGTGGAAAATTCTAATGATGCTCTTTTGATGAAAAATTTTTTCTTCATATTTAGCATAATCTTCCTTTGAATTATGCCAGGAAATCTTAAAATCATAGCTTTATTTTTTTTTTTTCATTGTAATTCTCCCCTTTTTGGAAGCCATAGCAGTGAACCATGGGAAGGAAAAAGCATTTTGCATGCATAATGGGGATGGCTCTATGAGAGGCTGCCAGGGTGCCGGAAGCTCCCAAAGCTTGTGGGCTGGGAACCTAGGGGGCCCTGGAAGAGAGTCTATTCGAAAGGGCACAAGGCACAGCCTGGTGAATGTTGTATAGGTCATGCAAGGTGCTCCTTGGGCACAGTTGCTTGTACCAGGAGGTGGGCAGGTTCACCAGGAGCAGTTCCAACCCTGGATATTGATGGAGGGGTCAGAGTGGGGTGGCTTCAGAGTTTTCACATTGAAGCCTTCATTGGGTGGCAGCTTGGCTAAAACAGGATTGGAGCTGCCTTGCATATCAAAATACATAGAATTAATAAGAGTTTAATGGTTTATATTAAAGTGTGGGGGTGCTGATTGCATTAATCTCTCATCATCTCATCTAAATATCATCCTCTTTTACTCCTATCCCATGAACTAGCTGTTTCCTTCTTAGCCCTTCTTAGTACATTATGGAAGCGGTAAAGCCCTCCTCTATCCTGCTTCCTCTAAGGGCATGTTTGGCTGTGCCTAAGGGCAATGGCAAGATCACTCCTGAGCAAGCAGAGCTTTTGAGCATGGGACAGGGAGTCAGGCAGGTCTGAGTTCAAGTCTTGGCCCCAACACATATTAGTTGTGTGACACTGAGGAGTCTACTTTTGGCTTCTTGATTTCCTCTTCCATGAAATGTATGTTAACATTCACCTGCTGGTTTGTTCAGAGAGATAAGTGAGATTCTAGTACACATAAAACATTTAGCAGAGTGCCTGGCACATGGTAAATATTTGATGAGTACAAAATAGACATTGCTATTATTATTGTTGTCATGATTATTTTGCTATTATTACCCAGATGAACTTTCCATTCTCAGAGGGATCTCAGGCAGTACCAAGAGGCCACAGGAGTCCCAGGGAGCAGAATGGCCCCTGTTGGGGAGCAGCTCCAGGAATATGGTGGGTGGCACTGAGGACAGGGCTCAGACTTGGATGGAGGTTGGGGTTCACATCAGGGAATACAGAGATGGGGAGGGCTGTGAGGAAGCTGCCTCTGGGACAATGGATACAGAGATTTGTGAACTGGGTTTGGGGAGGTCCTTCCTCTTGGCTCATATGCTACATCTGCCTTCTCAGGTCTGGGGCAAGACTTACTTCCAGGCTGAATATGGTGAAGCCCAAATGACTGAGATCCCTGCTGGTGGGATGGGGGTGGAGGGGCCTTATAATTTGGATTTAACCAACAGTATAGCAGCAACAGAAAATAAACTATGTACCTCTTTTTACATACTGTAGACTGTTATTGTTGAGGTCCCCACATGCTCTTTCAGATGACAGTGGCTTCCTCATAGGTGGGAGAGGGGCAGCACAAGTCAGCTGTCAGGGCCTGGACAGTGATTAGGTGGAGCTCAGCTACATCACCTCAGAGAGGCCACCAGGCAGAGGTTGTAAACTCCAGGATGAGGGAATGGTCAGGAGAAGGGCTGATCATTCTCAGGAGCCCCCATAAAGGAGCATCTGCAGGGGTAAAAGTGGCAGGGCTTTTTGCAAGGGGTAGGAGCCTGGTCAGGCCTGTGCTGAGTCTGGTCCTCTGGCTCGCTGGCCCCCTGGAGGCATCAGGCCTTTCTGGTCACCCTGCCCTGCTTCTGTACTCACTGAGACACCTGCTGGCAATTTAACTATCTCCAAGGCACAAGGCCTGACCAGGCCCACATGTGCAGCTCTTCGGCACTCAGAGCTCTCACTGCAAATTAATCCATCAATAATAGTTTCAGATCTCAGACCTTTATGCTTATTGGTCTAAATCAGTCTCCTGAAGTCCCCTCTATGCTCTCCCTCAAGGAGCTGACAAAAGCCTGCTTCTAGGTCTATGAGACTGAATATCAGTCCCTGGGCTGGGAAATTTGCTAAAACAGTGATTGCTATCCTGGGGGGCTATAAGGGAATAAACAGCACACTTGTCCCAGAGAAGCCACTGTCACCCTAGGCCTGTTCCTCAAATAGCTGCTGCTGCTGCTGCTGCTGCTGCTGTTGTGTGTGTGTGTATGTATGTGTACCTTCAGGAGGCATATGGAGAATAGGATGATGCCTATCTCACTCCCTCCTCCAACACTTATACTCCCTCTACCCTCCAGTGCCCAGGGAGTCACTGTTAAAAATCACACATGAGCCTTTTACCCAGGAGCCAATAACCTAGAAGTTAAGAAGACCTGTAATTCCCAACTTTCTTTTAAAATCCTTTAAAATCACTCTGGCAGTGAAGTCAGCCAGATCTGGTTTGTAAACTAGCTGCCCTATTTACTAGCCATATGTTTCTGGGTCAGCTTCTAGAAAAAATGCATTGAGCCTCAGTGTCCAAGTGGAGATGGTAATGATGCCTTCACATGGTTGACATGGGGATGGAATGAGAGGATGTATGTGCGAATGTCTCGTACAGAACCACAAGCAGGCACACAGAAAGAACCGGATAAAGTGTGGTCTGTATTGTTTGCTAAATTCTGAATAGGCTCCATGGACAGGGTGTGAAGAAACCAAATGCAGCTGGTTACCTGGTTTAGTAGATTTCACTTTTTACTCTCCCAACAGAATTCAGGCTGGTAACCATGAAAGGCTGCATGAAGGAGGACACAGACCTTGATCTAAGATGTTATTTTTAAAGTGTTCCATGCATTTACAAATAGTTCTCTGTGTGTATAAGTATGGTGGGAAGGAGAGAACTAACACACTCAATATAAATTTCTACTATAAGACATGTTCTGATTTCTGCAACATTAAAATAAAATGTGTATCTTCATTTAAGAAAATGTAATACAACCCTTAACAATGGTTTATAAGATTGAGTTCTTACCATGTGCCAGGCACCATGCTAAATGCTTTACATCAACTATGTCACTGAATTTTCATAGTGACTCATAAGAGTGGCACTGTTAGGATTCTCACTTGACCAGTAAGAAAAGGAAAGCTGGGTCTCCCTGGTAGTGCAATGGGTTAAGTCTCAGCACTAGGAAGATATCTGCAGCCACTGCAGCACGAGTTTGATCCCCAGCCAGGGAGCTTCCCACATGGTGCAGCAGACCTCTGTCTTGCCCACTGCTCCCCTCAGCAGTATATTTCAGTAGATCCACCTGTTCTGCTCCCCAGTCTGTCTCTGGTGAATCCTCTCACCCCCTCCCCTCTCTGGCCTACACTCCAGTTCTTGTATGCATAAATAAATAAATAAAGACATTGTTAAAAAAAAAAGTAAAGCTCATAAAGGTTAAGTAACTTTTCCAAGGTGACACAGCTAATGACACAGCTAGTGTGTTTGCTCTTAATCATGTGCATTATTGCCTCTCCAATTTAGGCTATCAAGCCCAGTGCTGAAACTGATATCCACAGTCATTCTCCATTTCTACACCCTGTTAGGGACACATTTGAATATATCTATCACTTTTAATAAACTCTATGGTTTTAATGTAATATACTTGCTAGAGAGAACCCATTAACCATTCACATTTTAATGCCAGTTCAAGTCCGAGTCATATAATCTTATGGTGACAAGGGACATTGAATTGCATCTAGTTTTACTTCTCATCAAATGCAGAATTCTCTGAACAGCAACTCTAAGGTGGCCACGTAGACTGTCCAGCACTTCCCAGGGCAGGGAGCTTACCACCCACCACTTTAGACCCAGAAGCACTAATTGCTAGATTACGTTTAACTGAAATCTGACTCTGCAGCTCTTCACCAACAATCCTCACTCTTCTCTCTGGGGTGATTACAAAATAAATATGGTTCCTCCTTCCCATGACAACCTTTCAGATACACTTGAGCTCTATATCCCTCCTCTTTCTAGGCAGAATGCCTTTTTGTGTGTGTGATACATTCCCTTTAGCACTAGTTTTAGATTCTTTCACCATCCTGGCCACCCGGGCATTTGTACATGCTCCAATTTTTAAAATATAGCATTGAAAATATCTCCCCAGGAAGGTCCTTCTCCTGGGGCATCTGAAACTCGAGCCTGACCTCTCATTGCAGAAGTAGAGGTCTTTTTTCCAAGGGACAGAAATTTCAGATATTACCTTCTGATTGGGAGAGGCATTATCAACCAGGCACCTCTTATCCATAACCACCCTAAGACACGTTTTATATAACTTTTTAACCTGATGGGTGCAGTCTGATGTCACTCAGATCTTCCCTGTTAGGCTGTAAGTTTATCCAGGACAGGTATCGCTTCTTATCTTTCCAGGGTCCTGCCTTAGCGTCTGCTGTGTTGGCCTGCCTCCTTCAGCTGCCATTAAATGCTGTTGA
>PVIJ01004804.1:88435-112306 GCA_004024925.1 Scalopus aquaticus
GGGGGGGGGGGGGGGGGGGGGGGGGGGGGATGGGGGAACGAACAGACCAGAATCCTGAGGCGCGTCTCAATCTGCAAAGAGCCCTGGGCAGCCCCTCCCCCTTTCTTACATTCATCTAACAAGGGTTGAGTGATGGAAATCTCCTAGGTGTAGGCTTATGCCTGGGCTGCAATTTGTGGAGAAGGGGGCGAGGTATCACACAGATGTTTCCAATTGTATCTCATCAAGCCTCTTGCCTCCCCTGCACCTTCTGTTCCCCTTCCCAACTCTTTCCTGACATCGCCTATAAATCAAGCATCTCTTCTTAAAATTGTAATCACCAAAATAAGGTGGTGATTTATAAGGAATTCTAAAATGCCAAATAATCAGTCGAACACTTCAATTTAATGGCAGCAATAAGTCAAGTGCCTCCACATTCGTGGGGAGGAAGAAGCACACAGGTCTTTGTTGTTTCAAAGTGCCAAATGCTCTTTTGTGAGTTGTAACAAATCAATTATCCACATGTTGAAAATGAGCAACTCTTACTTTAATGGCTACATTAAAAAAAATGTCCCAGGGAAGGAGGAGGCCAGAGCTCTTTAGTTATTTTTCTGGTAAAAAGAAAATTGGGGGAATAAGAGCTCTGAGGAGAAAGCTGTCCAAAATGCCATCCATCAGACATGCAGGCACCCGGGCCCCGGAAGGCACACACAGAAGGCTCGGGGTCTGTTTTTCATCCCGTCTGAGCAGGTAACAAGGAATCTGCCTGCACTATGGTGGCATTTTTAATCGAACTTGCCTGCTCCCCAAAGAGCCCTGTGGGGGCATTCAATCCTCTCGCTCTCCTTGGGCACATTTGTCTGCTTTGTATTTTTCATTTCAAGGCGAATTTCTTCTTTTTCTGCTAAGAAAGAAGTCACGCCTCAGCAGCTGGCCCTGAGATTGGAACCTGAGTTATCTCGTTATGTATGGCCCATCTGTTGGGGCCGCCCAGAAAGCCTCACGTCCTTTCCCGGGTTCTATTTGCATCTCCCCCCACATTGCATTTATTTGCCACACAATGAAATACAGGAGCATCTGCTGTGACCTCTGCTGTCAAAGCAGCTGGGGGCTCAGCGCCGCAGCAGGCCTTCTCCCAACTGGCAGGTCTGCTGCTTTCAGAGGCCTTGAAAAGCCCACACCATCATGGTCCCAATGCCGAATTGCCTCGGTGCCTTGGACTTCAGGCACGTTGGTGCAGGGGGTGCCACACCCTTCAAAAGGGATTTGACAAACTGGAAACTGTCACAGGGCTTGGCGGGCTTGGCCACTGTTCCGTGACAAGTGGTAAAGGGACAGTAAATGCTTTGAGAACGTAAGACTCATGGTCAATGCAGAACTAACGCTGGAGTGAGGACCCTAGCCATTGCCAGCAGTGTCCAGGAGAGGTGGGCTCTGTGGCAGGCAGCGGGTGAGCCAGTGGGCCCCTCTGGCTCTGCCTTTCAGTCCTTCACAGTGCTGTCCCTCTGGACAGTGCTGGAAGACCCTGCTGGCAGGTGGCCTGTGGTGCGGCTGCAGTTTAGGTGTTAGATCCTGCCCTGCTGCCACTGTCCTGCCTTGTCTGCTCTCTGCTACTAACTTTGTGCCTCTGCTCGTCTTCACCCAGCAGTCTTCCCTTTCACTTTCTACCTCAAATCCTTATTTTTCTCAATAATTTTCTTTCCTTTGACTTCCACTCCCACTCTTTTCCTAACTCTCAATCTGCTTGGTTTGGATGCTTTGTGTGTTCAGTGGTTTTATGATGTATTCATTCATTCAACAATTATCCTGAATGCTTTCTATGTGCTAAATAAAGACACATATGTGGTAATTAATTTACATGCTCACTTGACTGGGCTAGGGATGCCCAGAGAGCTGCTTAAATATGTTTCTGGGTGTGTCTGTGAGGTTGTCTCGATTAGCATTTGAATCAGTAGCCTGAGTCATTGTGATGGGCTTCATCCAATTTGAGTAGAACAAGGAGGGAGAGGAAGATGAATTTGCGCTCTTCTGCGGTGAGGCGTCCATCTTCTCCTGCCCGCAGATGTCAGCGGTCCTGCTTCTCAGGCCTTCAGACTTGGACCAGGAGTTGCAACATTGGGCCCCTGTTTCTCCGGCCTTAGACTTACAGCACCCACCTTCCTGGTTCCCTGGTGTGTAGACAGGAGATCATGGGACTTCTTGGCCTCCATAATCATGTGAACCAGTTCCTGTAACCTCTCTCTCCTTTTTACACACACACACACACACACACACACACACACACACACACACAAACACAAATGTAAATGATGTATATTATATATTACTATAACATCAGCCACCTAATTCTTGGATCAATACTACTGTTGCTGCTGCTGCTGCTACATCTTCCTCCTTCTTTCCCTTCTCCTCCTTCTTCCTCTTCTTCTTCATCTCCTATTGCTTCTATTTCTCTGGAGAACCCTGACTAATATAACAAACAAATAGTTAGATTTTGTAAAGTTAATGAAGATATTATCAGAGAAGATAACAAGGAGGACATGCCTTAGATTGGACAGTTAGGAGATGTGTCTCTGAAGAGAGACTGTTTGCCCTGAGACCTGAAAAATGAGGAGTGCAGGTGAGAGCTGGGACAGGAGTGATCCAGTTAGGGAATAGACTGTGCAAATGTGGAAAAGAGCTGAGAGTGTTCCAGAAACCCAAGGAAGAAACACTCAATACTCCTTGCTCAATTTTTTTTTTTTTTTTTTTTTTTTTTTTTTTTTTTTTTTTTTTTTTTTTTTTTTGGTCACAGCATAAATGCACCGTGGGGCCCTTCTCACCTCACGACTTTGCACCCTGCTTTTCTTTCTGCCTGGGACACTCTACCTTAGGTGGCCGCATGGTAGTTCCTTCCCGTTGTTTGCATCTCTGCTTAATTGTCACCTTTCCCAAGAGGGCTTCTCTGGTTAATCACTCTGCTTTATCCAACGTTATATGTATATAACTATCATTAAATAAAATATTATTTATTTGATTACTTCTTGATGATCTTCTACCCACTAAAATAGAAGCACCACAAATACAAATCTTGTACAAACAATAGGCACTTAATAAATGTTTTGTGAATTAATCATGAGTGAGAGGCTGAAGATTTGTAAGGAAATGTAGTTGCATTATAATCAAGTACTCACAGAACAAATGCTAAAAGGAAGAGGAAGGGCCTTGGGGATCCAAGCCAGGATATTGTTAAAGAGTTAGGAAGATGTGTAATAAAAGTATTTATTATGTGAACATAAAGGCTAGTACTTGAGCTCCTTTCTCTTAAGTAGGCTAACATTTCTTCTGTTTGCATTATGAATTTGCATAGCAATTCCTGTCGCCTGTGTGGTAAATAAATACAGACAGATTTCTGTAACAAGAGTTCTTAATAATTAAGCTGCCACTAAGTTCAGTGAGCTCAGTGCTTGTCTCCCTATAATAAATGCTCCAAAGTGAAGAGTTCTGACCTGCAAACATAGCACCCTTTCCATGATATGCCCTCTAAGGGATCACATCTGGTTCTTTAATGTTCTGCAGTCATGATGGGAAGAGGACGGTGGACCTGCACTTAGGTTATTCATAGCTCTTTATCAAGCCACTCATGAATTCCCTTCTGCTTTTTCTAACCTGATATTCCAGTTGCTGTTTATAAAACAAACATTTTCATTATCAAATCCCAATTGATGCAAATCCAATTGGAAGGCAGAATGGCTCACTGTTGGAAGTAAGGGAAAGAGAGAAATTGGAATTGGGATAGTACTTGATTGATGGCTTAGGAAACAGGTAAAGTTTTTTTTTTTTTTTTAATCAACCAGAGAAGCAGAATCATTAGTAGTTTTATCTCTGTATCTATCTATCTATCTATCTATCTATCTATCTATCTATCTATCTATTATCTATCCATCCTTCTGTCTATCCACCTATCTATATGCCTGCCTATCTACAAAAGATATACCTATGGATATAGACATAGACCTAGATATAGAGTAGGGGTCGACACTCTATAGTGTGGGAGCTGGGCCAACAGTTTATGCGTAACTGTTGCTTTTGTGTCTGCAGGGCAGGCAGTCAGGGAAAGAAGATGGCGTGATGTGGGAACGCAAGACAAAGGCAATCTGCAGTCTAAGTGGGATTGTGGCTATGAAGGGTGTCTCGGGGATTGTGTTGAAACAGAAAATGTTGTCATTGTAGACATGGGAAGAGGATAGGAAGGTATTGTGGAGAATGAAAAAGAGAAATCAGAGAGGTGTGGGGAGAACCTGTGGTAGGTGGAACCGGGTTTCCAGGTACAAGTGTTGGTGAGAATGTGAGTCCTGACATAATAATGAGAATGCTCGTAGTCAGGCATGATATTGAATTCAATGCCTGCATCTGTGGCACTGACCAGCATGCACGCTGGGCTGCCATGAGGTTCTGAGGGTCTTGAGGGAAGGTGATGGTGGACACTAGTGGACAGTGACTCGGGGAAACAGCTATTTCCCATACAGTATGGGAGTTTCCCCACATTTAGACAACTACTATGCTGTCTTGGTGACTATTTGCTGTTTATCAACCCTCCTTGTAGCTAACATTGATTGAATGCCTACTATGGGCTAGGTGCTCAGCTCAGCACCATGAGTCTGTGAGAGGCTGGTGCTGTCTCTGGGGTGCTTGCCTCTGCCTGATGGGCTCTGGGGGGGAATCAGTATCTTAGTTTCTGGCAAAGCAAATTGTCAGACCCACCATGGGAAAACATCTGCTGCTTTGGCATGCATCACTTTTGCAGGAGGATATATTTGGGGGAGGTTTTATAGGCCCTGCTCCATGTGGGAGAGAACATTTAAACATGTAGCAGCTGGTAATGAGTGCCATGCTGCTAATTAGGACAGTCTGGAGAGAAGCAGCTGCCCCACACAGTGGTGCTTTGAAATGACAAAGGTAGTACCATCTGACTCTTGGCATCCTGGGGGTGGTCTCTGTGGGACAAATTCAGAACTAATAGGATCCATGAAGCCCCATGGAACATTAAACTTGGAAGTTCTTGAATGATAAGATGTGATTGCTCACCCAGATAAAACACAAGACTTCCAAGTTATCATTCTGCCTGGCTGTGTATGGACACAGCTTTGAATACAATGCCTGACTGAACTATACGTCATGCATTTCTTGATGATGGGGAAACATTGGGAGAAACGTGGTGTTAGGTGATTTTGTCATATGAACTGCATAAAGATACATATAGCATGGCTGGCATTAAACACTGGGACTTCTTGATGGCTACAATGTGGCGAAGCAATAGGAATTTTGGGACCACTGTCTTATAAGTCATCCATCACTGACTGAAACATTGTTATGTGGCACCTGCCTGTACTCAGGAGTCACACATTCTCTTCCCTGTGGCAGGAATACTGTTTTCCACCTGGTGCTCTGCCTTGCCTTCTGATAAGTCAAGTTTGGTCCTGTTACCTTTCCATTTCCCAGAGAGAAACTAAAGAGGTGCCTATGTATTATTATCTTATGTGATCTGGGTATTTGTATTAATACTATCAGATTGACCAAATTGTCAATTAATACTACCATTCCCAAAATGTCTTTTGCTATTTGGTTTGGTACTGTTGCATGTCAAGGTGAACAAGTTTAATTCACCTATGAGCCAACCAACTTCACCCTGGCTACAAATGTGTCTATAACCTGGGCCACTGGCTGCATGGGCCTTTGACCTTTTGGGGCTTGGGGAAAGGGTGGGAGAGCTTGTTGGCCTCTTACTTTGGCCACTAAGGAGAAGCTCAAACACATGCTTTATTAAAAGTGGGTCAGTGAGCACTGCTTTGATTTATGGCACGTGTCATTTGACAGTGTTTTCACTCTGCATCTTCCTTCCTACCATATTGTCCTTACATAAAAAAATCAGTAAGTGGTGGTAAATTAGATTCAGAGTTGCAACTTTCAAAAAGTTAATTCATCATTGCAAAGACTAGTCTCTGCAATACTGCTTCCAATAAATAGCAAAGTCTTCTCAGTCATTGGAATGAAATAACAGCCTCTGCAGCTGGAATGAGAAGGGAATTATAGGCAAGGGGATGGGAACAAGCAAAGGGTGGAAACTTGGCTGTTCTAGTTTGGGAGAGTGGCAGGGAATAGTACAGGGCAGGGAGGTAACTGAAGGGAGTGAAGAATAAAAAAAACTTCCATTTTTTATTTTAAAAGCTTCAACAAAACCAAACCAAACCAAAACCAAAAGCTGACAGCTACTGTTTCAAACTCCCAATACCACACACTTTATATTGCTGGTCAACAATGGAGTTCAGGCAAGGCAAAGAAGAAAAAAAAATCATTTTATGTTTAATTTTAACTAAAGACATAATAATAGTTACAAATTTCCAACTATTACAACCGCCTACACCAGATATGTTTATGACTGCCCGTGAGTATGTTTCACAATTCTTGATGTTCAAAACAAACATTAAAGGTTTACATTTCAGATGGGTAAAAACAGGCGTGTCAAAATAATTTGACAGAGGCAGTCCTTATCTCTTTCTATAGATGGCAGCTGAGAAATTTGTCACTTAAGTGGAGCATAATCTGGTTTAGTTTTACTGGGGACCTTGTCTCAATCTGATTTGTAAGCAAATAGATTCTTTAAGTACCTGGGTTGTAAATAATCTTTATCCGGCTTCACTTATCAGCCAGGAAAAGCAATTTACAGCATAATGCCTGAATAAACAAATGTACTTTTAGGTCCAAGTGATTTCCTTCAGTTTCCCTTTAATTACAAAGCTGAGGCCTTTCTTTAAAAGGTGATTTATTTCTCATCTTAAATTTCACCTCTCAAAGAGGTGACTTAGACGATTCTGTTTTTACAGAGGCTAATGTACTTCCCCACATCCAAATGTGAGAGGATCTTCCAGAAAGCCAGACTCCCACAAAGCTCTGCTCTGGTTGTGCCCCTTGCTACCCTCTCAGCCCTACTCTGTGCCTCCTGCACTCCTGTCCCGCTGACTTGCTTTTCATCCAAGCGTCATGCTCTTCCCCACACGGGTATATGTGATTTCCTATCCCTGAACGTTTTTCTCTGCTACCTGCCTTCGCCAACTAATTCTAGCCAACCCCTGTCTCAGATGAAATGTTCCTTCCTCAGGGAGTTTGCTGTGACCATCCCTTCCCCACATCCTCCAGTGACCCCTGTGCTCTGTTACAGCATTTTGCTGGCTTGCGATCAGCTACTTCTTGCTATTTGCTTATGTAGGATCTGTCTTTTCGGCTAGACTGCACATTTGTTGGGGACAGGGACCATATAGGTTCATTTGCCACTCACTGTACCCCTGCAATGTATTCACAGTGTTTGGATGTGCTTAGTTAATATGTGTTATCATCACATAGAATAGGTGAAACCGTAATTCTTTACTGAAGCAGCCAAATGTGTTAAAGTGAAAGGACACTTCGTATACTTTTTAGTAGGAACACTATAGACTTTTAAAATATTTACAAAGCAAGCTTTGACTCAATAAACTCTAGATACATGCCAGTGTCCTTTTCATTGATCCTTAACTGCTACTCATCTTGAAAACATTGCTTAGTAATTTATCAAGGAATCATTATCCTAAAGCCAGCATCCTCAGGATGACATTTTCTCTGTAACTTCAGGTCAATGATTTCAAGATAGTTCGACAACAGATGTCCTTTCAGCTTAGAGCTGTTGGTGGCACTTTCTGGCTCAGTCATAGGAGTTTATTGCCTGCTCAGGAATTCAAATCAGATCAAGTGGCCTTAGCTACCTTCCTATCCGCCAGCAAGGCATACTTTCTCTATGAAATGAAAGACACCTGCAAAGCAGTCTTTTTCAAATCACAAGGAAGAAATCTTTACTTGTAGCCAGAACTTTGAGAAGCATGGTGAAATGATTTCCCCTCATGTTGCCCTAGCTGGGTGATCTTCACATGCAATAATTCCCAATAGCTCTTGTCTTTTCTGAGTGGTATTTAGAGCCTGACCTCAAAGAACTTACCACCTGGTTATGCACAAAAAGGTAAAAAGCAATTCAAAGCAGGGTATGCGCAGGGTTGGTGGACATCATACTATCCTGGAACTCAGGAGTAGTTCCTCAGTTGGAACTAAGCAGAGGGTGAGGGAATGGCAGGACATTCAGCGGAGATAATGGGTAGCCTCGGGAGCCGCTGGTTCCCGCTAGACTCTTTCAACGCTCCGTAAGTCACAGCACTCACTGGCTCACCTGTGCCTCTGTCCTCCCCCAACTACATTTTTTTTTGTCCCTGTGCAAACACTTCTCCCATTCTGCTGAGGCGCGTTAGCTGCCTAACTCAGGCTGACAGCCAGGCATGCCGAGCTCTGATCCCATCCTGTAACCAGCTGTTCATCTTCCAGATCGTCATCTCTTCCCAGTCACGCCAACATCCCAGAGAAAGAGATGCTTCTTGTCCTTACCTCTTTCTTGATGAAGGCCAGTGCTGATTTAGCCTGACAGATACTTTGATTTGAGGACCAGACCAAAGAGTAGATGTGGAAAAGTCTAAGTTGCATTTGGATCCTTCCCTTTACCTCCATGCCTATGTCCGGTGGCTCTCTCCCTCCCTCTCTGACAACTCAGCTCTGCTCCTCTCAGTAGATTTCCCCTCCCACCTCCTTACTAGCATCTCTGGTCGGAGAGTGGTCTGGTGGGAAAGGATGGTTTTCAGAGTCAGACAGACCTTTATTGTATTAGGGTCTGTTACCATCAGCTGAGTGACCTTGGGCAATGAATTTAATCTCTCCAAGCCTCATTAACTAATCTTTCAAATGCAGAAGGACTGACGTGAGCACTGACCAAGTCTCATCCCATGGTCAGTACCTCCAAGTGCCAAGTGCAGCTCCAGACACCCAGGGGAGCGTTGCAGAAAATTAGTTTCTCTTGTGTGCTTCCTTTTTCTGGAAGCACATTATTATCTCACCCATGCTAAGGTGTTAACAGTTGACAAAACTGAAATTTCTTTACACCAAGGAAAAGAACAACAGTGAAGTTTTAGGTAAAATCAAGGGTCTCTGAAACTTCTCAGAGTTGGACAATGGAGGGCTTCAGTATAGAGCTTGGGAATTTGGGTTATGAACAATCTTCCCAGGGATCCATTTGCTTCCTAGTGGCTGAGAGCCACTCATCTAGTGTCTCAAAGGGGATAATTTTACTGGGGTTCCAGAATAAATCAAGCAAATAAATGTATTGTGAGAAAATAAATTGTGAGATAATAAATGTATTGTGGCAAAATGAGAGTTTAGAATCTGGATGCATCAGGATCCTGAACAGACACCCCCAAATGTCCAGCTGAGGACATCTGGCTTAGAAGTTTTCTTCTAAAGATCCATGTAGATTGCTCAGTTTTCTCTCATTTCACATCTTGACTGCAGACTCTCCTATGACTCTGGTCTGAGCTGACCCTGCGGGCCCTGTCCAGGTTGGATATCCCTGTTGGAGGCAGGCACTTCCCTACTTGGTCCTTAAAAATCTGCTTACTTCATCAGCAGGAGGCTGGTCCTGGAGCTCCACATTTGGTGTGTACCTTTTGCTCTACAGTCTTCCAATCTTCCAAGCACTTTGCACCTTTTCCTCTCCCTCCATTTCTCCATCTAAGTCACAAATGTGCTAACCTGCACACACATACACAAACACGTGCATGCACATGCACATAAACTGACCCCCATCATCTATGGGGTCCAAAGCTCCCATAGTTCAAGAAGACCAATGCTTGGACCAAGGGATGTGCCTAATAAATATTATTTCTCTTCCCCGATCCCTTCCTATCTTCCAGCTGCTTCATTTTGAGTGTAAAACTGTCCAGAAAACTGGGAGGGAGTTAGAGAGGCGATACATTATTACTAAATTCCAAAATCTGATCAGTGCATAGGGCTGGTTGCTGGGTTTCCATGCCTGCATACCAATGAAGCTGCAGCTGGAACAGAATAGTTTGTGCCCATAAACCATGACCTTCATTATCCATGAAGGCGGCCAGCAGTGGCAGTCCCTGTAGAAATCTTTCCCATTCCAATTGCGCGGATGGCAGAGGCGACAAGACCATGCCATTTGTCTCAGTCGCACTAACAAATGCTTTCTATAGTGCTGTGCAAAATACATTCTTCCCCTATTCTTCCTGGCTGCGATGGGCTTTATTTCCAATTAAAAATTAAAATTGCTACTGAATTTATATTCATTTCTTGGGACTGCAAATCACACTTCATTTCTCATAAGCAGCCTGCATTATCATGGAGCTCATCTGCTTATATCACCTCTTGAATACAGCCACTTAAATATCTGCTTGGTTAAAAATGGTCCCCTGATGTCAGAGTACCAGAGGATAGTGACTCATGGGATCAAGTAGAGTGAGGGTGACACGAGGCCTTGCAACTCAACCCCCTTTCTGGGAAAGAATCCCCCCACCATCTCAGCTAGTCTACCACCATGGGCAATCCTGCCTCTTTCTGAGGGGCTTCAGAGTTGGGAGTCACAAAGGAGGCAGCTTCAACTCTTAGAAAATTATTTATCAATATTTACAATTTATACCCCTGTAACTTCCACTCCCTGTTCTTAGTTCTGCCTTTTGAGCCACACAGATCAAATTCATTGAGTTCTTCGAATGTATGAAATCAATTCACTTATCTTCTGGGTTATGGGTTGAATTGTGTCATTTAAAGGTTTACATTCGAAGGTTGAAGTCCTAACCCCCAGTGCTTTTTATGTGACTTCATTTAGAAATAGGGACATTATAGGTGTAATTAATTAAAATGAGGTCATACTGGAGAAAGGTAGGACCTGATTCAAATATGACTGGTGCCCACCTAAGAAGACACACAGAGCCATTAAGAGAGTGCCTAGTGAAGCTGGAGGCAGAGACTGGAGTGATGCTGCCACAAGCCAAGGGCTGCATGGGACACTCAGAAGCTGAAAGAGGCCAGGACATAGCCTTCTCTCATATACTTCAGAGGGAGCAGGGCTCTGTGAAGATTTTGATTTTGGACTTTCAGCCTCCAGATCTTCAAGAAGATGAATTCCTGTTGTTTTAAGCCACCTAATTTGTGGTATTTTGTTATGGCAGTCAAATGTATTTGACATATTTTCTGAGACTTCCGTAGGCTGAACACTGTTTCTTCAATTCTTTCTCATATGATGCAATTCCCATGCTAGCCTTGATTGCTCTCCTTTGAACATATTTCATGTACCAAGCCAGTTACCCTAGATGTGATCTAAGCAGCCACCTTATACTGGGACCATCACCTTCCTCATTTCTGGACTCTGTACCTCAGGGTACTGTTACTTTTTGGGATAGCTTTTTCTTATCTCAAGTTCCTACTGTGTTCACGGTCAACTAAGACCCTGTTTTTCCAAGAGCACTGCTGCTAAGTCATTTCTCTCCACTGGCATGACAGTTTTGTTAAACTCTCTTATCAAAATATTGATTAATGCTCTGCCCTCTTCAAATATTTTGAATCGTGAATCAATTCACCAGCACATTTAAAATTTTTCCCAGCTCCACTCTTATTTTATCTATTTCCCCCCAGAAATACCTGTATGTATTCATTGAATTATTAACCATGGCAGGCTGAGGACAGAGAACTCTGGCATATCATCAGAGACTTTCTGCCGACTTGCTGTGAATCTACACATTTGCTCACTCAGTAAATATTTACTGAGTTGCTAGTATGTGCAAGACATTATTCTGCAGATCTGGTGATGAATCAGATAATTTTTGTTCTCATGGAGCTTAGTCACACTCGTCAACTTTTGGGTTATACCAGATCAATAGTTGTATGTGTGGGTAACCAGGTTCTGGCAGATTCTTTATCTATCATCTATCTATCTATCTATCTATCTATCTATCTATCTATCTATCTATCTATCTACCTACCTATCTATCTATATTACAAATGCCCTTTAAAACCTCCTAAGCCAGGGACCTGATTGAATGTAAGGTTATTATTTCCAGCAAGTAGAAATGAATGTTCTTTTTCTTCTTGCTTACTCTATGACCAGGTGTAGCTTTCAAAGAGTTTGTGTCTCATTTTGCCATTTTTCTTTCCTTTTGACCTGACAGACGTTAGAGAAGTTTAGGGTTTGGGTGGGAGGAACAGGGAAGGAGGTGAGCTCCAACTAGGCAAGTGGAATTAAGGATTAGGAATGAGCTAATGGCCTTCACTTTGGATACTGAGGTCATGAAGCACGATCATTCAGGAGTCTGTTTAATGGAGAAAAGCAGAGTGGGGAGAGAAAGCAAAATCACTGTCAATGTGGAAGAGCTGAAAGAATGGCTTGCAGAAGGGAACGCTTGGAAGAAGTGGAACATGTAATCACATATTTACTCAGATGCATTTCTTTCCTTAACATCTTGGCAGTTACAAATCCTCTGGTAGTGGAATTGTCCTGGGTTGTAAGGAGCCTAATGTGCTCATCTGTGTCTATGCCCCAGATGTAGATGACTGTGGGCCTTAACAGCAACTTTCCTCATGGTGGCATGGCTGCTGGTGGCTTGAGCACTGATCGCTTTTCCATAGCATCCATGCACCTCCTTGCCCATCATTCCCCCTATCTTCCTGTTTCCAACTAGCTGGTTTCCTTTGCATTTTCCTATTTATATCCTGGAGGGAAAGTGACACTCCAAAATCAATGACCACTAATCTTATTCACATCCTGCTACTACTTGGGTCAATGGCCAGCCTAGGAAGGGCTCCCTTGACCCAGGTGCCCTCTCTTATCAGTTGGTTGCCAGTCTTTGCTCAAAGGCCAGCACAGGGCCTCTCCTTTCAGCAGGGACCTGTGGTTAGGGCAGTTTTCCTCTAAAGGAAAGTTGGGTGTGGTGGTCACCACGGTTGTCATGTAGTTTGCCAAGTCTGGCTGATTCCATTTCTAAGCATATTTCCTCTCCAGCGCTTCTGTAATTTAGGTTTCACCTCTGTTTCATCATTATTTGGACTGAATAGTCAAAAGACATTTTGTGGTCTTCTTGTTTCATCTTTCAAATTGCTGTCACTATGATCTTTTAAGAAAAACACATATGATAATATTACCCCTCTATCTAAAATCTTTCACAAACTCTATCATTTTCAAAGGAAAAAATTGAGAATTCCTTTGCTTACCCATTTCATCTCCCATGATGGTCTCTCCAAGTTTGTTTCTCTATCCCTCATTTACTCTTTATGCTCCAACAAGGCCTAGAATGTTATTTTATTTCTCCAAGTCTTTGTAATGTTTTCTCTCTCCTTGAGTGCCAGGAAAACTTATTTATGTTCAAAACATATTGGAAGCATTCTCTGGGAATCTGGGAAGCCTACTTGGCAATCACTCTGCTTCTGCCTCAGAGCTAATCACTTTCTCCTCTGTGTCTTGTACATGATTCTGCTGTTGTACTTATCATGCTGTATTAGAATTTCTTTTAAAACATTTCTTTCTCTCCTACTAATTTGCATGCATCCTCAGAACAGGAGCTGTTTGTTTTGTACATTTGCATCTTCAGCATTCACCTCCAGTGCCTCAATAAATGTTTGTTGAATAAATGAATGAATGAGGAAATGATCGGGAAGATAAAGTAACCTATTATATGCCAGGCACTGGGCTAAGTGCTTTACAAACACTAGCTCATTTAATTCTCACTACTGGTAGATAAGGACAAGTTCTCCTCAGGGAGATTAAGTATCTTTCCCAAGGTCTTATTAGCAACCAAGTAGCTAATAAGAGGGGGAACTGGGATTCGAACCCAGATTTATATTGCTGTTTTATTTGCCTTGCTGTTTTCACTGCATTCGCAGAGGAAGGAAGTTCTACAGACAGAGGCTAGTTAAATCAAAGGAATTTTTTTTTTTTTTTTTAAGGCTCGGACCTATCCAAAGCGGAAATGGACCACCCGGGTTTCCAGTCTGCAGAATGGGTGGGAACAGCTGATTCACAGGCAGTTGGCCCTGGGATACTGATAAAGTATAACTTTCAAAAGGTTATGAAACATCACTATCATACCAATATAAAATGAATATATGTCAAGGATTTTATTCTACTTGTTAATTAATGTGGGAACCAGTAAGATATCAGAACTGGCTCCAAGAGCATTTAAGAAGCTAGCTATAGGAAATGCTAGGAGAAAGTTAATGGTTTGTATCTAAAAACTTTTTCTTTTCCAACAGGGTCATAAATGTAAACTTTAGGGTTGTCTTTTTCACTGGATATGTAGAGGGTGGTCCTCAGGAAAGGGGAGTGTCCCAGGACCCCACACCCTCCTCAAGCCAGAGAGATCCAAGACACCTAGGACTACGAACCCCAGAATGCCATCATCACCGAAGGACAGATGCTGAGGACTGAGGGTGGAGTTAAAAAATGTTTTTGGGATTGAAAAGACCAGACCTGTGAGCTTGGAGGGGGGCTATTGCTCGTGGTTGTGGATTGCCAGGTTTTGAGTGGGCCATAAGATTCCAGCTCAGCGGAACTGGTAGGATGCATTCACCAATTTATTCTTTATCTTTTTCCTATCCCTTTTTGTAAATAAACCTTTTTATTAATTGTATTGTGTATGTCTGCAGTTGAGTCTTTTAAATCCCTTTTAAGCGCATGGGTGAGAATCCAGACAGGCACCCCATTTATATTGGGGCTGCCCTGTAACAGATAGGCATTGTTTGCATCACTAATAGTCAAAATCAACAAATTAACATGTAAGTTTAGTAAATTTGGGACTTTAAATAATGAACCAAATATAACTCCCTATATATTTCTTGGGTGCCCTTTACCGCTCTATGTTATCAAAAGGGTATAGACCAAACATTTGGCCATGTTTTCAAGCTTTGGATAATCTTTCTGACCGTTGTTTCTCATTTCAACCCCAGGGTCTCCTCCCAGGGCCTGACTCTCTTCAGTGAGTGAAGAGAATCTGAGTCCTTTCTCATCACAAGGCAGGACTCGCTCCTCCTGTCCCCAGGGGGAGCAAAGAGGAAGGAGGACTTCATGTGCGGCAGGCGGGGATTGCAGCAATCTGTCTTTGTTAGAGTACCTCAGTTGGTGGGAGGCCTACCTGACAGCCTTGCCCATGTTATGAAAACATCCATATACACGTAAAAATAGAGAGTTTAATCTGACCCGGCTCCTCTTTTTTCTTAAACTAGAGATATTAAAGCAAATCTTGACATCATGACATTCCGCTTCTACATGACTTTAATTTGCACTACCCTCCCCCCTGAAAAATGTTAACATTTTTTATGCAACAAGGCCATCATCACACATAATACTATTAATTTTTTGTTAAATTTATAGTGTCACCTAATTCATAGTCAATATTCAAATTTCCCTATCTAAATTGTTAGAGTCTTGCCACTAACAGGTATTATACACCGTATCTGAGCCAGGCTTTGTGCTAGGTGCTTGGCAGATCATGAAGAGTGGACAGGACCCTGCCCTGGCGGGGCTGACATTCTCAGGACCCAGACGTGTGAACGCTGGTCCCCTCCACAGCCTGAGGGACAAGCCCAGCTGGGTCTAGCTCATGAAACTCCTTGAGTCTGGATAACTCCCCCAGTGGTTGGGTCTTCAAAGTTTATTAAAATAATGAGGCCTGGTTTGCTGTTCAGTTTGGATGGAAGCACCTGTTACAGCCTTGGGCTCCAGCCTGCAGGAGGTAAAGCAGGTAGTTGCAGAGGCCCCTGGCTGAGGACAACAGCATCACTTGAGAGAGGAAAGAACTTTGGGGGAAGGTCAGAGGAGAAAGAACCACCAGAAGAGGAGCAGAATGTGAGGCCCCCAAGGCATGACCCACAGCAAGTAGGGGAACAGAGAGCTAACGATATGGCATGAATGGGACTAAATATGTTCTCACATTTTTTGGCCCACGGTATATACCCTGACATTTTTCTTTGTCTCATCTTGTTATGTTGATTTCATAGTCCAGTGTGCAAAAATCACTTTGAATTTTGATCCTGCCTTCCCTTTCCAGTTTCTGTCATCTGTCTATGTGATAATTGTGCTTTTGTATCCTCATTAAAGCTTGTGATGAAAATGGTGACAAGGACAAGACAGAGAATAGAGCCTTGTATCATTACATGGAGAAATTCCTCTAGGTTGATAGCAAATTTTTACCCAGATGTCATAAACTGGCATCCATAGGTTTTATTGAACTCAGAACTTGTTCACTATTCATGCACACAGTGCTTGTCTTTTTATAGGAATTTGCTTGCAACATTTAATAATGGCAAATCCAGATGTCTAATATCTTTGAAAAGCCAGGGGCTCTGACTGTAACAGGCCCAATTCCCCTCAGGGACACAGTAAGGGGGCAGCTAATGAGTGCTGCCCCCTTTAGACTGATTGCACCCCTTTCTTCACTGCTCCCTCCACTCATACATGAGCACTGGACTCCCACTCCCACGACCCTCCTCACTCCATTAAACGATGCTTTTTAGTTCATGGCCTTCCAACCATGAGCCTGCTTCAATCACTCTCCAGCCTTCAACTCACCAGCTGCTCTGCATAGCCTTGAGAGACACCCTGTCAGGATCTTCTGGAAGCTCAGATGCATGTTCTGCATTTGATTTCCCTGGTCTGCAGATCTAATAACCCATGAAAATTGGAAAGGATGTGAATTGACACGACCTGTTCTCAGCAGTCCTCACTTGCTGTTCACAGTCTGCTTTGTTTTTAAGTGTTTAGGAATTGGTCTTAGTAGAAGTGGAGGGTGAGCTGCAGCTTGGGGTCCGGGCCTGTGTGCAAATTACTGTCCCCAAGGAGGTTCATGGTATGGAGAAATAAATAAGGATTTTAGATATAAAAATATAAGCCAGCCTTTGAGTTTGGTTCAGGCACTTATGAGATGAGCATTTTTGGGCAAGTCTTTCCTCTCTTTACACTCCATTCTCATTCCCAACTGGGGCTGATTTGTTAAATGAGGTCTCAAGCTATGAATGAAGTAAATGGTTTTCAGTTAAAAAGAGATGAGGCTGAGTAGGGTAGGAGCGCTGGGGGGTGAAACTAAAATTCCGTGGAAGTCTCTGAGCTGGCTCATCTGGTTTATGGGTAAACCTGATAAGTTGCCCGAGGTGATGGCAATACCATCGCAGAATCTCAGAACCAGGAGTGAACACTGACCTCATCACTAGATCTCCCAGTTTACAGATGGGAAAACTGAGGCTCAGGGAGGGGAAGTGACTTCTGAGAGATCAAAGTATAAACCGGTGGCAGAATGGAATGAACTGTTTTAACCCAAGCCACCTGATTTCCAGTTGAATATTCTGTCTACTGTGATAGTGTATGTCAAATTTTCTGATCCTGACTCAGACTAAGAAATACATTTATAATAATGATTTAGAATACAGCCACACTTAGAAAATGGAGTATTTGGATAAAAGAAATTATAACACATATTCATAAAACAGTGCGTATTTCTCCATGTGATGAACTTCATGTTCTATTCTAGTCTATCCCACTCCACCCCCACCCCCACCCCCACCCCCACCACATCCCATCCCACCCCATCCCATTTCAGTCTAGTTCATTACAAACAAATGCTAACACCTGCATTTGTTTTCATTTTGGTCATTGTGATGCAGGGGGCCAAATTCTGCTTGCCACCTAATATTGTTGTTGTTAATAAAGTTTTATTGTTACCCAGACATGCCTATCATTTACATATTATTTATGGCTGCTTTTGCACTATTACAGCAGAGTTGATTAGTTGCAACACAATTGGCATGGCCCATAAAGCCAAAAATACTGTCTGCCCACTTACAGAAAGAGTTTGTAAGCCCTTGCCATCACCTCATTTCATGCAAGCCTGAATCATTTAAAACCTCTTTTCATGAGTCAAATGAGGTGATGAATAGAGAGGACAGAGGAATGGGAGGGAAAGGTGTCTTGGCCCTGAGCCCACAAGTACTTTCAGCGATTTTGGGTACAGGGCAAGAGAGTGGCGCCTGGAACTCAAGCGCCCTTTACCAGCCTGTCTGTGTCCTAGAGGTTTGTGTGTGTTCTTGGCTTCTGCAGTCCCAGTTTTGGGTTCATGGACTCTTGGGGAAGGGCCACAGAATGAGCTTCTGAATTTGTGCTGTGAGGCAGGTGACAGGTAGAAGGAAGGGACCCACCTAGTTTCCAAGCTCAGATCTTGTAGCCAGGACTGATGGAGATGTCTGTTGCTGACTGCCTGGCGGGCCTTGCTTTGGGCTTTCCTGTCACCACAGCTCTTAGTGGATGCTGTGGCTTTCAGTTCCACTGGCCCAGGCTTTGACAGGTGCTGGGTTGTTACCAAGTCTTTGGGCAGCCAGTCTCGCCTGCTGCCTTGCTGATGGATGACAAAGGAGAACTGCCATTTTGTATGTGATGAGAGACCCAGAGTCCTTCCTTGGCACTTTAGAGACATGAATATGCCTTTCTCATATGAAACATGACAAGTAGCACCTAAGGAACCTGGGTTAGGATTGTTTAATAAGAGTAAGTGAGGCAGATTTATTTGTTGTTAATTACGAACAAATGTTCATATGCCCCTTGTCCAATTCATAGAGATAGTGACACTGGATGCACCATCCTTTTCTCCTTAGGAGGTCTGCCTATATGCCAACCCTGACATGGGGAGGTGCATGAGAAGAGAAGCCTGAGGAAGGTCTGTGGCTTGGGCTTCAAATGTCCAAAGGGAGGCCTTAGATAAGAGGCAGGAAATACATTCTGGGTCAAGGCAGGACTAAGACCAAGGTGTAAGCATTATAGAAAGACAGATTTGTTTTTATAAAAAGAAATGTTACCCAATAATCTAAGCTGTCAGATCTGTCTGGCTGCAAGCAGTAAGGAAAAGTCAACTAGATAAGTAGAAAATCTGAGGAAACCTTGCAGACCCTCTTGGGCAGTGGCTCCAAAATTTTAAGTCCCAGGCTAGGTTTGATCAATTCCTACTGATCTCAGATAGGGAAAGTATAGAAAATTTCTATAGAGCTAATTTTTAAATGCTGTGATTGTTTTCACTGCTTTAAAAATATATTAAGATACAAAGAAAAATAAAAAGTAAAAAAATAACTACTGAAAAATATACAAATATATTAAGAAATATATACAGCTTTTGTTGCCTGAAATAATGGTGGTAATTAGATTACAGTTATTTTTATTTTTTATTGCCCCTTACTTTGTTGCCAACATTATAAAATATCCCAAAGAATATTTTTGAAATTGTAATGGTCCATGACATCCTGGAATTATTGACTCCTGTTCTTCACAGAAAGAAAATCTAGACCATCAGAACTCCATTACACTCAGCCAGCTCCAGGCCCAGGGAAATTCCCAGGAATTCTCACCTTTTAAGGTCTTGAGTCCTACACTGCATCTGCATGTCTTGCTGACCTGTATTGTAATAGAGACATTGTCTAAAAATGCCAACTTGGGAAAGGCCTGGCCACTGAGCATGACAGGACCTGAGTAACAGACACTATTGGGGATGGAGAGCTAGCAAGTGCTAGTTGGTTTGGAGACTGGCACATGGTCTGGTTGTGAGTTGGGAGCCAGTCATAGTTGTGACTATTCTAATGTTCAAAGGCCAAAGAGTTTGCCATAAAAGATCCATGCCAGGGGCCAGATGATGGGCAAAGTAGGGGTCACCCAAGTGGTTTACAATAGTCAAGGTCATGTGAGCTGAGGTACAATGGTATTCTTAGCGAATACTGCAGCCACAGAAAATTCCAGGTAGAAGCAGAACAGCTATTTCCATGCAGAACATAGATCCCAGGGAGGGGAGGCAAGACAGAGGCAAGGATCAGGTCCAAGAGGCAAGTGGGGTGGGAATGAGGACAGGGTTCAAGTCCAGCATGGGAATCAAGTGCCAGGCAATGAAACTGGACAGGAGTCCAGATGTAAGGACTGAGCACCCCCATAATGAGAGAGAGAGTCGGAGCAAGAGCAAGTTATGCTGAATCTGCCCTGACAACCTTAGGTCTGTTGGTCAGGCTGAGAGCCTGTCTTCCCACCCCGGTCAGGATGCTTAGTGAGGGAAAAGCTGCAGGCAGAGGTCCCAGCAGCTGAAACTTCAAGGAGAGAGGAAGAGCGGGTCTGTAAAATGGCTGTAGAAAGCATTTCTCATGGTGTGTTCTCTGCAAGACCAGGTAGCAAAGGGATTTAGGCTATTCTGCTTGCTCCGTCCAGCTCCTAGAGACTGACAGTGTGCACGAATGTGTTCAAGGCCCTGAAGGAAACAACACACTTTGCTTAAGCCAGCATACCCCAAATGATCAGAGCATAGGACCCTGTGTTAACCCCAAGCTTATTAACCTTCCTCAACATGAGTGTTGACAGAGCACCCAGTGGGAAATGCTGCTCCTGTGACCTTAGGTCGATTCTTCAGGCCAAATAAATCCCTTGTGCTTTGAGGTGGATGAGTGTGTGTGTGTGTGTGTGTGTGTGTGTGTGTGTGTGTGTGTGTGAGAGAGAGAGAGAGAGAGAGAGAGAGAGAGAGAGAGAGAGAGAGAGAGAGAGAGGACTTTTCAAATTAACCATGGAAATTGTATGTTAATACCACCACCTGTTGCCTGCACCTTAAGGGGCTCTGACAAGAATATTGAGTCTGTGTTTTTTTCTTCTTCTCACTTTCATGGAGGGTCCAGTTGACTCACTTTGACAGCAGAAATATGAAAAATGCAACAAGACAGATTTCCCACGACAATAACTTGATTCTTCCCATTCTGTCCCAGTGCCAGGGCAGTTGTATTTCAATTTCTCTTTCACGGTATTATTACCAGCAGGTGCTCTAGGATGTGTCAGAGGCAACCTGGCAAGCACACAGGTCAGCATGGTGACAGCCCCTGTCTGTGCCCAGAAGGACCTTACTGTGTTAAAAATGAGGCCCTGGCCTCTGTCTCTGGTCTCAAGAGTATTTAACTTGCAAGGGAAACTTGATTGACCCGAGGTGACCTGGCTTCCTGAGTCCCACCTTCTTGGAGGTGGCAGCATTGCCCAGTGGCCTAGAGTGGGCATGGGCTGGCACTCAACTGCCTGCATTTGAATTTTGGTTCCATCACTCACCAGCTGTTTGACCTTGGGCAAGTTATTTAGCTATGCACTGCCCTCATTCTCTGCTCTTAAATAGCACCTGCCTCCTCTGGCTATACTCAAGATTAAATACATGTTGAGCTCTTAAAACACAAACCACGATGCAATAAATGCTAGCTATTATCACAATTATTGGGGGATTTCCTTACTCTCATTCTTACTAACCTCTTCTTTTTAGTTTCAGATTCACAGGTGGGAGTGCGAAGCCTTTTCCTTTTTAATGCTTGGTTCAGGTGTAGATTATAAACTCCATCTTGGGTTTCCAAGAGTCTACTAAAGGAGGACCACAGGGAAATAAACCCTGGCTACAAACATCACCCTTCCAATCACACCCCCTTCCAAGCACACAACCCAACATAGACTGTCTCCCTAGCACTGAATGGGAGGACTAAGTAAGACAGTGTGTGCACAGTACTTAGCATGGTGCATTTGCATAGTAAAGTTTCATTACATTTTACCTATTCATATGCTCCCAGTGCCACCAGTGGTGTTAGAGTCAGGGGAGGAATTTGTGGGGCATTTAAGTGTTTTCTAATTTAATTCCCCTGTTATGAGGTGTTTTGATGGTGTATCAGGGGCTTGTGATCTCTTCAACAGCCATCTTCTCACTAGATCTGCTTGTCTCCATTAATGTGTAAGGAGACTTTGTTTTATAATTGAGGGAGGTAAGAGAAATTTGGCTGCATCCAGGAGCTACAGGAAGAATGGAGACAAGGACCACAGATAACATGACTTGTTCATTAGTTGACCCTTTGGATGGGGTCTGAGTACCTAAGGTTAGGAAGGTGAGAATCAGAAGCTGAGAGGACTAATCAATTTTTAAGAGACAATTTGGTAAGTTGTGGACACAAGTAGAAATATTTTGGAGTCTCAGGATAAAACCAAATACATATTTGGGGATATGTCATTCTTTCTAGCACTGCAGGGAACCCAGCACTGGCCTCTTGGGAAATGACACCCTCCAGAGCATAGCAGGCTCTGTGTGGGAATGATAGGCGATATTTTGGTCACCAGAGACACTTGGAGGCCAGCATCTCTAGCAGAGGTGCCAAATCCCCAACATTCTGCTTCTACCCTCATTCTTCTGTACTCAGAGCCAGGACAGACATCACTAATCTATTGCTGCACCTTCTTATAAACTCAGATGCAGTCTCAGTGGCTCCTCCACTGATGTTTCAGGTAGCCCTAACAAGGCTATCAAAGGTCATGGGAGAGGAGATCCTATCCTGGTCTATATAAACCATGCTTCTAGGAAGAGCCTTCAAACCTATGTGACCTGACTGATGTTCAAGTCTCCCCTCCCAGCCACATAGATCCTGGATACTCTGTGACTTCCAGAATTCTGTCTTACCTTGTCCCTGCTTCTTCTTCCAAGCAGCAATGTTGTTTACATCCTTTCAACCTATATATAGTGTTTAAGACCCCTCCTCTATGATGTTTTCTTGGAATCCTCCCCGGTACTTCCAGTAGTTTTGAAGATCAAAACCATTTTATCTCCACTGTTGTCAGGATTTATGCATCACAGTCATTAAAAGAGTGGAAGGGTGTAGGTCATTGCTGTGGACTAAACTGTGCCCTCCTAAAGTTTTCACGCTGAAGCCTTGACCATCCCCCTGCCCCAATACGTGTTTGTATTGAAGATAGGGCCATTAAAGAGGTGATTAAGATTAAATGAAGTCATAAAGGTGGATCTCTGATCTGACAGAATGGGTGTCCTTATAAGAAGAGGAAGAGACACCACAGAGCTCATGTGATCTCTCCATCATGTGAGGACATAAAGAAAAGATATCAATCTACAAACCAGCAAACCAGGAAGAGAATCTTTACTAGAAACCGAGTCTTGCTATAACACTGGTCAACAGTGAGATCGTTACTGACTTAAAAAGGCCCTAATCTGTAGTCTCTTGGTGTGCTGAACATGAATACAATTGTGAAAATTTTTATTAGCTCTCGTTTTGAAGATATTTCATATAATTCATTTTATATCTTTCACCGTGTGAATTTATCCAGTAGGACTGCAACAACATCCTAAATCAGCCTAGAATGATGTCATATTGCATCGCATTGCACACACACCATCCAGACTTGATTTCATCATTTTCTGATGCAATGCAATAATACTGCCAGACGGCTGCTGAAGTAAGCTGACGTCAGCAGTGCACTATAGAAAGCCCTGTCGGAAAGGTTGAGCATTGAAAATATTTCAGGCTTTGTGAGAGAGAGTTTAAGCTACTGTTACATAGAACTGTTATTATTTTACCCATTTAGGCACAAAACAGAACAATAATGCCTCGAAAGTGAGTTAATAGCATGGAAAATTTCCTTTTTTTTAAAGATATAAGATATAAGACCTGAAACCATAAAATGTATAGAAGAAAATATTGGCAAAACTCTGCACGACATACAGCTCAGCAAAATCTTGAAAGACACATCCCTCAAAGAGAAGGAAGTGAAAGACAAGATAAACAAATGGGATTACATCAAAATAAAAAGCTTCTGTACAGAAAAAGAGACATTAACCAAAACTAACAGACACCCTACCAACTGGGAAAAGATCTTTGCACACAATACATCTAATAAAGGACTAATAACAAAAATTTACAAGGAATTCACACAACTCCACAAAAACAAAGCCAATAACCCAGTCAAAATATGGGCAGAAGAGTTAAAAAGGCACTTCTCCAAAGAAGAAAAGCAAATGGCCAATAGATACATGAAAAAATGCTCAACATCACTTATAATCAAGGAAATGCAAATCAAAACCACTATGAGATACCACCTCACACCTGTGAGGATGGCACACATTAAAAATATAGGCAACAACAAATGCTGGAAAGGATGTGGAGAAAAAGGAACTCTTCTACACT
>PVIJ01004805.1:0-24547 GCA_004024925.1 Scalopus aquaticus
GTGAAGCTAGAATGAAGAGTCAGGCAGGGGGCCTCTGTTGGAACAGAGACCCTCTTGGTTTGAGGGTATCTGCTGAAAGCAGCGGGCAGACATTATGGCCAGTTTGGCATAACCAGCTGGACCACTTCAATAGGAAGTTAAGTGTAAATAGAATTAGAGGTAGGATGTTTTAAGCAGTAGCAGCTTTGGTGGCCCCAGGGCAACTGCCCGGATTCCCTGCCCCCTAACTTTTGAGAGTCTATGGTACAGCGCCAAATCCATATCCCCACCGGGTACCTTCCTCCTTACTGCCCACCTTCCTGGAATCTAAGCCCTTCTAATGAAAGTGTGAGACTCAAAAGAGCTGCCATTTCTCCAGAGAGGTGAGCCTTGAGGCTGCATCTCCAGAAGGGTGGTCCCTCTAGGTGACCATTTTTCTTTCTCTCACTACTTGGACTCCTGAGTCGTTTCTTTCTCCATCCTGTGCTGCTTCCAATGTTGTCACCCCAGGAGGCAACAACTCAACCAAAAATTAAGAGACAGGTAAGAAAGCAAGAAAATATGTCCTTGTAAAGAGAGGAAATAGTCAATAAAACCAAACCCAGGTATGTCTAGATGTTGTGTATTCTAATGGTGAACTCTTGAGAGACACAAATGAGGGTCATACCATGACATGTTGTATAAAATATGAATGAATCTTTATTTTACAGCTTTATTGGGTTTTATTGACAAATAAAATAAGTTAAGGCCTAAAATGTCATGACTTTATTGATACATACATTGTGAAAGATTTCCCCATCAGGTTCATTAACACAACGAGCTCCTCAGTAATTTATCTCCTCTTTCTAGTGAGAATGAGACATAGGGCAGGTTAGGATAATTAGACAGCTTCAGGGACAGAAAGGCAGGGACCTCAGGGAATTAAGGAAGTTAAGAGATAAGGGCAACAAATGGAGGAAGAAGGGAAATATACAGGAAGTGTGCAAAAAGATGGGGGTTGTGATGCAGGAAGTTCCCCAGTACAGTAGCAGATTAGGTGAGATCACTGAGAACTAACCAATCATAGAGAGACTGATGGGATTTGGAATAATGGGGGAAAGAAAGTATATAATCCCAAACCAAAACTCCATAATGGTTTCTCTGCCCCTCCCAGGTAACTTCTACCTGAGACTCTACTTTTTTTCTCTTTTTCCCTAAATAAACTTTTACTTCTTTCTTAAACAAAATTTGATTCTCTCTGCTTACTTATTCAAAAGTCTGTGAATTCCTTTTTAAGGCTTCACGAGACAAGAACCCTTGATGGTTACCAGGGTGAAAAGTACCAGCAGCGGCAAATGTGATCACAGTAACAGTACAACTTGGCATCAAGAAGATTTAAATTCTACTCTTAGCAAAATTAAATGCATAATACAATGTTATCAATGGCTGAAACTTACCAAAAGAAGAAAGTCAGAGCATATTACATATAGCATACTATCTTTTTTACAAAATAGAAAGTAATTAAAATATAGTTTTAGGAATACTTATAGTTGAGAAACGAAGCTATTTTTTTAAAGCTATTTTTTTACTGACTATTTCCTTTCCTTACAAAGACATATTTTCTTGCTTTTTTACCTGCCTCGTGATTTTTGGTTGAATGCAGGCTACTGCATAAAAGAATGATGAATACTAGACTCTGTTTGGTGCTACCTCAGATGGAGAGAGGCATGAAGCAGGATGAAAGAAGAGCCCAGAAGTTGTAAGGTCAACTTATGTGGTGGAATCATGGATGTTTGTAATATTATAATACAAGGATGGAGAGAAGGAGAGAGCAAGAATGGGAGAGAGAGAGAGGGAGAGAGAGAGAGAACTGGACGTTCATGGGCCAATGGTAAGAGAGATGACCAATGATAATAATTATGTGAACTTCAAGGTCTAATGAAAAACAAGTCATAACAAAATCTGTAAAAGTTTATTGTCCTAGAACAGTAAGAAAGTTTGGTAGCTTGGATTTCACACTTTAATGGGTTAAATAAACCCATTTAGTTATAGTTTGATTAAAATTCTAAAATTCTATTTGAAAGTAGGTAGGTGGAAGAAAAACTCATTGCTATGAGTAATAAGGGCCTTGAAATAGGAATTCTCCAGGATCAGTATAAAATAAGCCCAGACACATTACTGAGGCTCGTGAAGAATCTAGACTGTACCAGAAATGAGTCAATTCTCTTCACTAGGGCTGAGAACTTTTACCAGTTCCTTCCTGAGCAATCCACTATACCTCCTTCGCAGATTAAATGTCTGTGTTCTACCTAAATTCATCAGTTGAGCTCTATTTGGAAGTGGGGTCTTTGGGAGATAATAAGGGTTAGGTGAGTTCACGAGAGACAGCAGTGAGCTCCTAGCCCCCTTGTGCTGTGTGAGGGGTAAACGGGCTAATCTGCTGCCAGCAAGAGAACTCTCAACAGAACTAAACCAGCCAGTCGGCCGCCTTAATCATGGACGTCCCACCACCCAGAACGGTGAGATTTTGGTTGTTTAAACATTTCGGTTTAAGCCATTCAGCCGATTCTATTTGGTTAAGGCAGCCCGGAGCAGGCTAAGACAGCGAATAATGATACAATGTCATCTGTTCACTCATTCCAGAGTTCGAGTTCAGTCATTTCAGATGAATCCTATTGTCATTAGTCCAAAGCTAAAAAGCCCTTCCAGGAGTTTCTGTTTGTGTGTGTTGCCTGTACCCTGAGTATTGCAGCCCAGGGCAGGTAACAACACTCCTTCCAAAATGCGCTTTATTGAGATCCTTTCTCCTTGGGAGTTCTACATATAAAGAACTGAACAAGAATAAAATAACTAGATAGGCCAGCTTCTCACAACTCTAGTTGTTAACTCGAGTTCGCGGAAGACTGAAAACTTGTTAGGCTGAGATCGTCTCATCAGCGTCTCACTACTGCCACCTTCTGGAAATATGGAGACATAGTGCAGCTGTTGGGGTTTTTTTGCTAAGTAATTCCTTATCATTAACTATCCTTACTGAAAATTAATATGGGAATAAAAACAACCAAATGTATGCCACATGGAATATTGCAATTTGAAGATCTTTGATAAAAATCACATTCCTTTTGATGCCATTTTTTCAATTTAAGAAAACAACTGATTACCTAGAGTCTTCCAGTTTACCAAGTTTGTTCAGGTATTTTGCAATCAATAGTCCATTCCATTTTTAATTAAGAACCACATCAAAAGGAATTTTCTTTCTTACATAAAACTCTTTTCCTGGTGGCGCAAGGGGTTAAGTCTTGGCGCTGTCAAGCTATTGCCAGTCACTGAAGCCACTAGTCCCATCTCTGGCCAGGAAGACAACTCACATATGGCACAGCCTCTCCTGTCTCACCCGCTGCCCCCCACAGCAGTGTGTTTCAGTCTATCTGCCTGTTCTTTTTTTTTTTTTATACAAGCTGGGGTACAGGCCAGAGGTGTGGGGCGGCGAGAGGGTTCACCAGAGACAGAGCGGGGAGCAGAACAGGCAGATCAGAAATATACTGCTGAGGGGAGAAGCGGGTGAGGCAGGAGAGGTCTGCCGCACCATGTGGGGTTCTTCCCGGGCGTCGAACTCACATCGCGAGCTGCCGACAGCTCCACAGTGCAGCGCTCAACCACTGCGCCACCAGGGAGGCCCTATCTGCCTGTTTTGCTCCCCACTCTGTCTCTGGTGAATCCTCTCACCCCCACCCCCACCTCGCACCTCTGGCCTATACCCCAGCTTTTGTATGCATAAATAAATAAATCTTTAAAAAAACTTTTCCTTTTATAAATTTTTGTGTGTACATGGTCTGTGTCTTTAGATACTTTAAAAATAACGTTCCACCCAAGCTGGCAGGGATTGTGCTTAGCAAAATAAGTCAGAAAGAAAATAATAAATAATATCAGATTTATAAAATTAATAATAAAAAATATCAGATACCTTCACTTGGTAGGGGGTAAATAGGGAAACCTAACTGAAAAGTTGCCCTGGGAGGGAGTGAATGGGGTCTCTGAAAATTGCTGGCAGGAAGGCTTTGAAACTAAATTTTAACAAACTTGCCTGATAACTTTGCAACTTTGCAGAACATCCACTGGTACCACATATCTGTGCCATGGCTGACCTTGCCCAGCTGTACTCTTACTCCAGTATATAAGACCCCCCCCTTTCTACTGGGCGTGAGACGAGGTGAACCTCGCTGGGGAACGCTCCCAATAAAGACTCCTTTGTTAGTCATATTTGGTGCCTGGACTCTCATATTCCTTCCTAATACCTCGAGGTCCTTTCACTAACAAAAGATCAGGAAAAAGACAAGCCTTGTGGGCAAACCATAGATCTGAGGCATCCAGCGGGGACGGGAGAGGGAGAGCAGTCAGAACAGGGGAGGGAAGAGCACAAGGGACTGTGGTGATGATGGTTCAGGGGTTCCATGCTGGTGGGAGATTTTGGGGGACTACACCTGAGGGGAGAAATCAAATATTATACAAAAATGAACAACGATGTAAGAAATTAAAAAAATAAATTAGTAAATAAAAAATAAAGTAAATAAAATCCAGATTAAAAAATAATAATGTTCCGTCCATGCATATTGGGGAAATGAAGTTGATCAGGCTTTTATGCCATTGGCCTCTGTGGCTATCACCTGTGGCCTTGATCTTGTTAACAGAGAAGGTGCATGGGTGTGGGGCACTCGTATCTGATTATGGACACTTGTGCATGAGTGCGTGTGCGTGTGCAAGTGTGCACACCTGTGCCTGTTACAGGGCAGCCCTGGTATAAATGGGGTGCCTGTCTGGGTTCTCACTCGTGCGCTTAAAAGGGACTTAAAAGACTCAACTGCAGACATGCACACAATAAAATTAATAAAAGGGTTTATTTACAAAAAGGGAAAGAAAAAGATAAAGAATAAAATTGGTGAATGCGTCCTACCAGTTCCGCTGAGCTGGAATCTTATCGCTGACTTCAAAAAAAATTCTGGCCATCCATCACAGGTCGGGGGTTTTTAAGTCCCAAACCCCCTCCTTAACTCCTCCCTCAGTCCTCGCATCCTTCCTTCGGTGATGATGGCATTCTGGGATTCATAGTCCGAGGTGTCTTGGATCTCTCTGACTTGAAGGGGGGGTGGGGTCCTGGGACACTCCCCTTTCCTGAGGACCACCCTCTTACATGCCTAGGAAGGCAGGGACAAAAGCGGGGCATCACCCTGGGGGAAGTGGCTCAAGTCGCTGACTCCCTGCTGGCTTGTTTCCCCTGTTTACCATTAAACCTGTGAAAATGAGGCCAAGGGCTCCAAACTTCTTCAAATCGCTGGAACCTATGGGTAAACCTACCTGGGCTGGGATGGTAGCAAAACAATGCACAGTAAAAACTCAGTATACTATTACTAGAAGAGAACTTCCTTTATCTGATAAAGTCTATTTACAAAAAGCCTGTAGTGAACACATACTCTTAGGTGTGAAATGTTGAAAACTTTTGCTGTGAAGCCAGGACAAGCAGAACATGCTTCCTCCCACCTTTCTGTTAAGCCTTGTACAGGTCCTAGGCAATGCATGTGGCTAGAAAAAGGACAAAAGGAATAAATATTGAAAAGGAAAAATAAAACTCAGATTTCACATATCCTCTCATTTACATAGAAAAAAATTTAAGTTACAAATAAATTATTAAACAAATATGAGAGTTCTGTGATATTGCTGATACAAGGTAAATTTAATAAAATCAACTTTATTTCTATTTATCAGCATTTAATGATCAGAAAATAACATATTAAAAAGAAACCATTTATAATATCAAGAAATATCAAATACCTATCAGTAAGTGTATAGAAAGTGCACAAGATTTCTAGTTAGAAAACTAAAATTTTGTGAGAAAATGATGTAAGATTTCATTGTATGAAGTAATAGCACACTTTTGTGAATCAGAAGATTTGATATGATAAATGGATCAATATCTCTAGATTCCACACAAACCCAAACAAAATGTTTACAGATTTGAAAAGTGAAACTGGTTCAAAGTTTCTGTGGAAATACAATGGTGAGAAACCACTTGATGAAGACTAAAGGAGGATTTGAGCCATTGAATATTGTGACCATGTGCTTTTGTCTCAAGGATATATAAACTGAAACAATGGAGAGCCAAGAAATGGACTCAGGGATAAATGTACATTTGATCTGTGACAAAAGTTTGTTGAGGACAGCTTTTCAACAAGTGCCCTGGAAAAATATTAAATTAAATGCCTGCCAAAAGTTAATTCCCAGTATATGGAACAAATGTTTGTGGCCCCTCTAAACTCAAACTAAAGCTACCCACCATGTGATTATATTTGGAGCTTAGGCTGATTAGGTAGAGATGCGATCATGAGACTGTGGCCTCTACAATGGGCTTCGTGTCCTAAGAAGAAGAGAAGAGACCAGAGGTCATTCTCTTTCAAGTGTGGAATGTGAGGACATAGTGAGAAGATGTGTGTTTGCAATACAGGAAGTTTCTTCACCAGGAACAGAGGCTGCTGGCATGTTGATATTGGATTTTCTAGCCTCCAGAACTGTGAGAAATAAATGTCTGTTGTTTAAGCCATCTGGTCTAGGTATTTCATTATAGCAGCCCAAGCTGACTAGGACAAAGACCTAAAGAAGAAAGGCAGAACAATAAAGGTCTTCAAAGACAATGTAGGAAGATAAGACTCATGACCTTAGGATTAGAAAAAAAATTTTGACATAGACACACAAAAGAACAACCATAAAGAGATAGATTAATAACAAGAACTCGTAAAATTAAGAATCTTTGTTCTTCAAAGGACATCATTAAGGGAATGAGTCCAGGGCCTCCCTGGTGGTGCAAAGGGTTAAGTCTCAGCACCATGAAGCTATCAGCAGCCACTGCAGCACAAGTTAGATTCCAACCAGGGAGCTGACCCACATGGCACAGCAGACCTCTCCTGTCTCGCCCACTTCCCCTCAGCAGTGTTTTTCAGTCAGTCTGCCTGTTGTGATCCCCCCCTCTGTCTCTGGTGAATCCTCTCACTCCCACCCTTGCACCTCTGCCCTACACCCCAGCTCTTGTATGCATAAATAAATAAATCTTTAAAAAAGAGAGAGAGAATGAGGGCAATCCTCAGGTTGTGAGAAGACATTCCCAATAGTTACATGCAACTAAATAGCAAGAACTTCTGCCAGTCTGTAAGAACAATATAAAACAAAAAGAAAAATGGGCGAGAGACATCCCTATACAAATGTCCAATAAAAAATGGAAAAAGAGCTAAACCTCATTCAGAATCCCGGAAATGCAATGCTACCCACCGGAATGACTAAAAAAGTCTAAAATGCCAATCTGAGGAGGGAATGTGGAACAGAGGCACTCATGATTGCTGGTTCGAGTGCAAATAGCTGCACTCTAGAAAACCCTTTGGCATTGTCAACTAAATTCGAACATTTGCATTCTTGTCATCAAGTAGTTCTACTCTGGGTATATAAAATGTGTGAATATACACCAAAATATATGCTCAAGAATGCACAAAGCAATATGTTTGATGCCCTAAAGTGGAAGTAACACAAATGTTCATCAGGAGCAGAAACAATATGTACATTGTGACATATTCATATAGTGAAATACAAAAATAAATCACATAGAATCTTAAAATTTTAATGTTGAGCAACAGAAACCAGACAAAGAAGAATACACCCTGTATAATTCCATTTATGTTTGTTGTAAAAAGACATCAAAGCCATAGTATACTGTTTAGATATGCACAGTTAGGTCAAAAACATGAAAAAAGCAACAATAATAACAAAAACTTATTTCCAAGTAATGTTGCTTTTGAAGAGAGAGAAATTTGTTTTTTTGGGACAGGAATGCAGAGACTTTCTGGTATTGTGGCAATGTTCTTTCTGACCTGGGAGAGATTTACATGAGTGTTAGATTTAAAATACTCCTTAAACTATATGTATGTATGTATATGTACATGTATCTACGTATACACACATATTTTTTTAAAGGTTTATTTATTTATGCATACAAGCTGGGATACAGACCAGAGGTGTGGGGCGGCAAGAGGGTTCACCAGAGACAGAGTGGGGAGCAGAACAGGCAGATCGACAGAAACACACTGCTGAGGGGAGCAGCGGGCAAGGCAGGAGAGATCCGCCACGCCATGTGGGAATCTCCCTGGCCAGGCAGCCAGGCGTTGCACTCGCGTCACTGCTGCCGACAGCTCCACAGCACAGCGCCTAACCACGGCGCCACCGGGGAGGACCCCACACATATATTTTTAAGATTGATTTATTTATGCATACAAGAACTCAGGTGTAGGACAGAGGTGTGGGGGCGGGGTGTGTGTGTGTGTAAGAGGATTCGCCAGAGACAGAATGGGGAGCGGAACAGGCAGATCTACTGAAATACACTGCTGAGGGGAGCATGGGAAAGCAAAAGAGGTCTGCTGTGCCATGTGGTTAGCTCCTTGGCCAGGGATTGAATGCATGTCACAGTGGCTGTCAATAGCTTGATAGCGCTCTCTCTTTAACCCCTGCACCACCAAGGAGATCTCTTAAACTATATTTTTCAACTTAAACTGTATTCAATTTCTTAAACAATTTGATTCACCTATACTTCTGTGTGTTATGTGTCACAATAGGAAAAGGTCAAACTCTATTTTCTTTTAAGATTCTAGGCAAGACAACAGGTATGTACACTTGCCCAAACTAATGATCTGTGCAAAATTTTCCTATGAATTCAGATATAACAGTCTCTCCTTATCTTTGGCGAATACACACAAGACCCCCAGTAGATGCCAAAAACTGGGGATAGTGTTAAAGCATAAACACACACACACACACACACACACACACACACACACACACACACACTGTGCTTTTTCCTCTATATATGTACCAATGATAAAATATAATTTACAGATTAGGCATAGTAAGAGAGTAACAAAAACTTATCATAAAATAGAATTATAAGAAAATACTGTAATAAAAGCTACATGAATGTGGGCTCTCTTTCCCTCTCAAAATAGCAAACTGTGCATAATTCTGGTAATTGGAATAAAAGTCTGAATGATAGTTAGACAAAAGTTTATTAGATAATCAAAGTGAGGATTCAAAATCAGGAAGCAGTCAGACAGGTTTTACTCTGTGAGAATTGTTTCAACCATCACAAGTTTTAATTTATATAGATAAGAACAGTGGGTCATTGGGGCCTCCCTGGTGGTGTAATGGGTTAAATGTTGCACTGTGAAGCTATCCAGAGCCACTGCAGCATGAGTTTGATACCTGGCCAGGGAGATTGCCACATGGTGCAGCAGACCTCTCCTGCCTCACCCCGCTGCTCCCCTCAGCAGTGTACTTCAGTCAATCTGCCTGTTCTGCTCCCCACTCTGTCTCTGGTGAATCCTCTCACCACCCTACACCTCTGGCCTACACCCCAGCTTGCATGCATAAATAAATCTTAAAAAAAAAAAAACAGTGGGTCATTGACATTAAAAATGTAATTATTCTTGACAGTGGGGTCTTGGTTCTGATTAATTTTGACCTAAAGATATGTTGATGCTACCTATGCACAGAGGAAGGCAAATACTGCGGCTTACTATCTCCCATGCTAATAAATGCACTATAGAGGTGCAAAGGCTGGGTACCTGTCATTTAAATCTTCTTTTCTGGCTCCTTGGTCATTAATGGATATTGAAAAAACTGACTTTATCCCACAGACAGCAGATTTTGCATAGCTGTTTCACAGACTTCAAGTCTATGCACATGACTTTGCTCTTTTATCTTAGGCTAGACCAGGGAAGTTTTTCCCAGAATATTTTACAGTATGTTCACGTATCTTCCTAGTTAACTGAGGGCAATTAATATCATAGAAAGAGAAGCTATAGAGAAAGGGGACTACTGGATCATGTCCTCAGACTTGCTACAAATTCAGTCTTCTTTATGTTGTAATAATAGTACAGCAGAACCTGGAATAACATTGTTTCATTCAAAGTAGATTCATTACCATGTTGATGAACAACAACAAAAAATCCTGGCTTATAATTAAATGAAATGACAGTACTTGCTGACTTGGTTTTGTTGTATATAGTTTCCATTAAAGTCAGTTTCCAAGAACCTTTCAAGGATGTCAAGCAAGGACTTACTGTAAGAGTAGTAATGGTAATAATAATGTTTATGTCAAGCACTATTGTAAATACTTTCCACATTTAATCCTTATTCACCCTGGGAGGTAGGTACTTTTATTTTACCCATTTTACAAATGCAAATACAGGAAGAGAGAAGTAGGTTAACAGCGCGTAAGTAGCACATTCAGCATTTAGACCAAGGATTAGAATCCTGGATCCTATCATCAGGATATGGTAGCATCAGCCTCCTACTGTCCTAACATCCTACCGAGGCTTATCCCCGACAGCGTGAGTCTAGGTTTGCAGAGCTTTAGATTTACAGCATTAAGGACTGAAGATTCTGATGTTGGTTGTGCTTCCTAACCTCTACTCCATTCGGAGCCCAGTGACTGGTTCCAGATGGAGTGATACCCACTAGTGAGAATTAAAAGCAAGAGCCTTATCATGTCCTAATAAGATCATCCCCAGGCCAGCATAGATGTAACAAGGCAAAAATATTAAGCCTTAACTTTCAAATCCTTAGTGAGCAAAAGCTTGGATTGCCTTTTGAGGTGAAATGAATTGTGTCTTAATCAAACAAGGCTTGCTTTCTTTGTAAGTTTTTAAAAATTAATTTTGCAGTGAACTCTGAAAATGTTGAGAGTTTGACTAGATGACATGGAGCAGTCCTTTTCAACTATGGACTAAGATTTGACATTTATGTTAATTAAAAATATTATGTTCATTAGCCTGAAGAAAATATTAACAAGATTTCCACCATGAAAATGTATACAATGGAAGAATAAATAGATAAAAAGCACAATGCCACAAACTACAATAAAAAAAATTAACTGCATGGTTTAAAGACATTTCATAAAATTGGATATGGAAAAGTAGGAGCAAGAGAAGGAGGAGAAAGAGAAGAAGGAAAAGAAGGAACGAAGGAGACAATGTGGCCGTAGGAACCAAAGACACAGATGCTTCATTTAAAGTCACCCCCAGTTACACCAAGTAATACTGGGCTCCTATTAGTGACCAGAACAAAACTGTGCTTATTTGAAAGTCTTGTGGGTGTCCTGAAGTGGACAGATCTGGTCTTTGAAATACATACATTTACGTGATTTGAAACAGCCAGTAGTACCTGGTGTAACAGTGGAAGCTTAGTTGTCTTTCATTTAGGCTGAAAGCTTGAATAACACATCTATCGCTATTTATAGTCTCTCTTTCTCATTCTGTCCTTTGTTATACATTTCCTGAGAGGATAAATTCCAGTGTGGAAGAGCCACAACAAGGGCATACAGTGCTTAATAAAGATTATATGTTGTGTTCAGAAAATGCCCAGTGTTAAAATGAAGGTTAGAAAGGATTTCTTTGCTGGCTCTGTTTCCTTTAATCCCATCTTCTGTGGCTTTGAATAGGATTAGGGCTCAAAGGGAGGGCTAGAAGGAGGTATCAGATAGAGGGGAAAGCAGAATGGAGGATAGTGTGTGCCAATATTTTCCACAGAATTCCTGTCAGCCTGTAGTGAGGAGATTTTCTTTTTTTTTTTTTTTAAGGTTTATTTATTATTTAAGCTGGGGTACAGGCCAGAGGCATGGGGTGGCGAGAGGGCTCACCAGAGACAGAGGGGGGAGCAGAACAGGCAGATCAGAAATACACTGCTGGGGGGAGCAGCGGGTGGGGCAGCGGGTGGGGCAGAAGAGGTCTGCCGAGCCTTGTGGGAATCTCCCCAGCCAGGCATCGAACTGGCGACACAGCTGCTGACAGCTGCACAGCGCAGTGCTTAACCGCTGCGCCACCAGGGAGGCCCCTAGTGAGGAGATTTTCAATCCTACTGAGTTGCAATGTTGAAATATTATATTGGTGGAACTTTCTAGTACAGGTAAGTTACTCTCCCTGAGGAAAGAGGAACTAAGTTTTGCTTCACTCCTGTATTTTGCCAGGCACTTAACCATATTGGAAGAAAATCTTCCAGATCTATTCCCTTGAAATATGCCTGGTTTCCAAGTTTAGAAGAAACATTTTTTTCTCCTTAATCATCATTTTTATTGTATTATGAATGCTTAGTTGAATAATTGAATGACAGATGGAGTAGAAGGAAAAGAATAACTTAGAAAGAGAACCTAAGTTCCAATCCTAGCACTGACTTTTACCAAATGTGAACTTGGGTAGGCTTCCTTAATTTTTTTCTGAGCCTCAATTGCTTCATGTGCAAAAAGATAGACAGCTACACTGCTGTCTATCTTTCAGGAATGTTGTAATAATTCAATGAGAAATGCAAACAAACAATTCAAGAATCTGACCTGTGGTACATACAGCATTCAAAACGTATACGCTATGATTTTAAAAAATGTCCTGTTCCACGAGTTATATACGTATGAGGTGAGGACTAAATTTTGATTCTACTGTTTCCAGTTTTAAGGTAATTTAGCTTACTGGCAAGGCAAAGAAGGTGTAGGAATCTCAAATAGTCTTTAAAAAGTCTTCTTTGTTTATGAAGACAAGACCAAAAAAACAGACCTAAAAGAAATTTGGAGACAGGAATGAGTTCTAATTTTTTTCTCTTCCTCCTTTCCTCTTCATTTTTCCCCAAATTAATTCAATTTGATTTATCAGTAAAGTTAGGTTTTACTTTTCAATACTAACATTTGTAGACATCCACTTTTGTCTCAAAACTTTTTTTTTACATATTGAATATTGGCCCTTTGAGGGACAGCATAATTTATTGTTTGACTTTAGTGTGTGTGTGCGTGTGTGTGTTTCAATACCTATCTTGCAAACAAAGAAGAAAATACTGACAAAATAGTGAGAGATAAAACATGAGGTAGCATTTGGTGGCACATTACATCACAACATTTTATAAAAAATAGCTGATTTTTGTTCTCAAAAATCCCTGTTGTTTGCAGAGAATGGAGAAGATCCCAATGTTAAACTAGCAGCACCCATGTTTTAATGAGGCAAGTGTCCCATGGGTGAGAGATGTCTAATTAGACTCCATGGGTATCAGTGATGCCCACCAGATCTGGGGCTGGCTCCTAGCCCTGAGGGAAGAGTTTTGCTGAATCCTGTGGCTGCAGCTGCTTGCCTACAAACGGCCAATCACCATCGAGGTTTCTTTTTCTCCCCAAGCATGTTTGCAAATGGAGAAGTACTTTACTAAGTCCCTATCTCATTTTACAAATTCATCTCATTGTCAGTTTCTAATGAAAATGGGACAGGGAGAAAGAGAGCGAGAAGGAAAAGGAATGAGTATGGGCAGACAGGGGCTGAAGTTTTGCATAGGCCTGCCTCCCCACGAGACCCCTCCCTCAGAGCTCCCAGTCTTATCCCCTGGGTGGTTTGAATTCCAGATAAATTGATGAGCTATGTCTCCGCATGTCTCCATGGTAACAGCATGGCGAGAACAAAATGGGGAATAAAGTTAATATTTATAGCCCAGGACTGTTGGTTTTATTTGCTGGCTTTATTCATTATCTCAGACCAGGGTAAGTACAGAAGGCTATCTCTTGGGTGCCCAAATCTATTTTTCCCATTCCCTATCCATTCCATCCCCAAAATGTTAAGCATAAACAATAAGCATTAACTGTTAGCTTATCTCTATAACTCTCCCGAGTCTGTGTTTGGTAGAGAGAATACTGGCTTTGGAGTTAAGTGACCTGGGTTCAAATCCCAGCTCTGGCATTAACCACAGTTTCTTCATCTCTCCATAAGGGATAATGATATTTCCTCTATTAGCTGTGGGGAGAACTCAAAGGGATGCACCTCAAGTCCCTGAGTGAGCACAAGGTGGGCCCTTAACAAATGGTAGCTTTTATTTATGTTATTGTTGGCCTTCTAGCTGAAATGGTTCTTGTCACATTTTGATCAACAGAAAGAAAGTAGGGGTGAGGAACAGAAAGAAAATCATATTTTCAGTTGGGGGTCTGGGTTGTTAGAGCTTGTTTCTAGAACTGGAAGAATTTTATCATTCTACATCTGAATTCTTCAGGCCTAGAAAACATAAATATTGACCTTGTTTTTGAGATCTTATTGCTTTCATGGATGTTTTATATACATCTTGTCATGTTGCTTGTAACTTCTCTACTTTACTGTTATTTCCAAGCTGTCAGGCCAGTTGCATCTGTCCTGAGAGCCAAAGACACAGCGGAGACACACACTCATGTACAAAAGCCTCTCCCAGAGAAGCCTATTTGTTTTGCCATGGCAACCCTGTCACTAGCAGCTGGAGAGTGAATGATGATGTCATTATGGGGAGGGGGCTGAGGGCAGCCGGAGAACCTAGTCTGAGCTGCAGGATTGTGGAGAATTGCATCTCAGAGTCAAGGGATCGTGCCCCAGAGAGAAGCACTCAGCACAAGGCACATAGGCCTGAGGGAAACACGCGCTGTCTTTGACTAGGAAAGAACTCGCTTTGGAAACTGGACACCGAGAGCAGCGTCATGTGGATGTGATTTTAACATAGAAAACGTGAAGCTCCCTCAGTTTGCAGGCAGATCTGTGTTGGTGTATGGTGAAATTGCAAATGACTCTCCAGTCTGGGGATCCTTTCAAGTCTTGGAAACAAAGCATGATGTGGTCTGGTCAGATGTCTGCTGATTCAAGATGGGGAGACAGGAAGCAGACAGCTGAAGGGGGCTTCTGGCAGCCAGAAGCAGGAAGGTGGTTTCCAGCAGCCTGATGATAGAATCCGTGTCCAAACAGACGCTTTGAAGAGTAAAAAAGGGGTGCTTTAGTACTTATCTCGGTAGAACATGCACAAATGGGGTCTATCCCAGGAAAACAGAATGTGTGGTCGCTGCACATAAATCAAGAGCATGCCCTGTTTCCCTGCTAAGGAAGCAGCTCTGATGTTTTAGCACTAGCATTGCTGTCAGACAACAACACATGGCTGAAGAGGGAGGTGCTGGTCATTGCCCTAGATGAAGAGAAAATACCAGATTCAAGCAAATTAGTCATGGCCTAGGGGCCTCACACAAACACACACACACAGGCACTTTCTGCACACATGCACATTTGTGAAATTGTTACAATGCCTCCACACTCTAAAGCCTAAAGCACAAAAGGGAAAAAAAAACCTTATCTAAATTTTCCTCTGAGCTTGCTTGTACAGACACAGCAGAGCCAAGAGGTTTATTGCCTAACCTTCAGCTGACCTCCAAGGCTTTTTGGAATGGGGAGAAACAAAGGCAGAAAGGGGAGCTCTCCCAAAGCAAGCAGCCCACCAAAAGAAATTCAAAACTCCAGCGATCTGAAGAAAGCCTCTTCATCCTTCCTCATACCTGAGCTGTCCAGTAACTAGTCTTTGAACTTCAATCAAGCAACCAAGTCCTCATTTCTTTGCCCAAGCCCGTTTTTCAGCCAATAAAATATAACTCCTTTGTTCTCAGCCCTTGTCCCCCAAACCTAAAATCTCATTTCCTTTTTTTTGAATATTTATTTTTTTATTTGCTTATGCATACAAGAACTGGGGTGTAGGTCAGAGGTTTGGAGGGAGGGTGAGAGGATTCATCAGAGACAGAGTGAGGAGCAGAACAGGCAGATCAATTGAAGCACACTGCTGAGGGGAGCAGCAGGCGAGGCAGGAGAGGTCTGCTGCGCCATGTGGGACTCTGCTTGGTTAGGGATCATGCTCAGGCCACAGTGGCTGCTTGATAGCCCTGAGACTTTAACCCCTGTGCCACCAGGGAGGTAACCTCATTTCCTTTCTTGGTAGATTTGAGTTTATATACTACCTTTGCCAACTGATTTGCAATGAAGCTTTTCTTTCTTTAATCAAACCATATTCCGGACTACACACATTGGGTAGTGAGCCCATTTCTCCGTGCCATTGTAGGATGTATGTACAGTGGTTTGAGCACTGCCTTTTCAAAGACAAAGTAGACAGAAGCCACGTTATTGTTTGACTAGCTCAAGGTCAGAAAGCTGGTTGATGGCCCAGCTGTGACTGGAACCCTTCAACTATGTCATAATTGTCATTATATTTTCTGAGTCAATGGCAGGCAGAAGGAACACAGATCATGCCCAACTTGTTAAAACTTGTTGTTTTAACTCTTTATTTTGGAAAAATTCAAATTCTAGAAAAATCAAAGGAACAACACAAAGAGCTCCTACAAACTCTTCACGCGGATTCCTAAATTTTTATATTTGACAGATCCTCTAAAGAATCTATTACATGGCTATTATATGTATTTCTTCTCTAAGTTATTTGAGGATTTCAGACATGTGCCCTATTACCCTTTCATACTTCAAAATATAGTTCCTAACAAGAGAATACTCTCCACCTAATGAAAGTACAACTCTGAACATTACGAAATTAACATCCACACATTACTCCCAGCCAAGATCCCCCATATGTATTGTTTCTTGTTCCCAGGTTGTCTACTATAGACAAAGGACCCCAACAGGAGTATAAGTTGCATTTAGTTCTTAGATTTTTCTTTTTTTTTCTGTACAAAACTCTATATTAACATTTAAAAGGAAGAACCACATATTCATTCTGATAACTTTACCAGGTTTGGCTACCCAAGAAGGTACACACATATTCAAGTACTCGGAAGGTAACTGCACGGCTCTCCACCCAATAACACAACTCAAAGGAATCACGTGCCCACACTCCTTGTCCCCCTCCAGAACACCTTTCCAAGAAGGACTGTGGGGCAGCTGCTTTCAAATCTAGACTCTGGTTTAGGAAACCAGTGAAGCTAACTTGATTTTGTGGCTACTCTCACTTCAGAGTGACAAGTTTATTGACATGGAATTTTGAATAGAGAGCCCAAAGAAATACCTGCTCAGTTAAAAAATAAAATTTTTTTTTTCCTGGAGAACTCTGGATTGCAGGCAGTTAACAGTAAGATGCATTTATGAAGTCTGCTTCTGGAAGATTACACAGCAGCCCGGGCTTAAGGGTTTCTCTCCCTTCAAGAATCTTAAGTTTGCTAGTGGATGCTTTTCTTTCTTTCTTTTTTTTCTACTTGGTGTTTTTGATGAATTTGCTGTGATCATGGGATTGTTTGGGTATTTCTTTTAGAGTTGGTTTTTGGCTGGATCATGTTTCATTGGACTTGAAACGAGGTCTCTGGTACAATCAGGCAATGTGAATTTAATGTGTGATATTCTTTTTTTTTTTTTTTAAAGATTTATTTATTTATTTTTTATTTATACATACAAGCTGGGGTACAGGCCAGAGGTGTGGGGCGGCGAGAGGGCTCACCAGAGACAGAGCGGATAGCAGAACAGGCAGATCAGAGATACACTGCTGAGGGGAGCAGCGGGCGAGGCAGGAGAGGTCTGCCGCGCCATGTGGGATTCTCCCTGGCCGGGTGTCGAACTCGCGTCGCCGCTGCCAACAGCTCCACAGCACAGCACTCAACCGCTGTGCCACCGGGGAGGCCCTAATGTGTGATATTCTTTTGTAGGTTTCTTGGTATGTGCTTGCCTCAAAGGAGGTCTCCCAACTGAAAATTCATAGCAAAGAACCCTGGGGCTCCAGAGATCTACCTTCTCATCATGCATCCAGCTTCCCATCACTGTCAGAGGCAGGAGACCCAGGGGGCCACAGCGGGTGAGTCTTCTGGAGGATAGAGCATGTTCAGATCACCCAGAATCTGCAGTCTTAAATTCTCCGGCTGATCCAGGGAGCAGGTCTCCAGGCTTAATGTCTGTGAATAACTCTCTTTGAATAACAATAAGTAAGACAGGCCATTTGCCAATTCTGGGATATAAGTAGCAGTTCTCTGTTCATCAAACTTAGACAGTTTCTAAAGTTATTTATAGGTAGCTCCAAGCGGTGCATATTCTAGAATCAGGTAAACTTTGGTAGCATCATGGAAATAACCATAGAGTCTGAGATAATTTGGATGCCGAAGGTGGGATCGCATTTCTATGTCTCATCTCCTCTGATGCTCAACTCCTATTTTCCCACCTTGAACTTTAGTATTTTAAGAACCAGAATAAAATTGCTTTGTTCTTGTAGCCAAATAAGCATTACCAAACTTTCCTTTACTCAGCAGAGGCCAATTTCAAAGTTCTCCAAAGCCCATTGTCTTTTTTTCAAGATGATTTCCAGGTGCTGATGGTGGGGGCTGCTTGCTCTTTGGGGTGTAATTCAGCAGACTATAAGACGAGGTACACTGGTTGCCTGCAATTGCTTCTGCTTCAGTTTCTGAACAGGTTTATGATTGGAAACAAGTTTTGGTGCTTGTGAAGGAACACGCTGGAAAGAATTTGAAGGACATAAGACTGGCTGAGCCTGGCCAGTACATATAGAGAATGGATTCTGACAAGGAAATTGCTGAATCACCGGGACATGTTTGGACCATCACCCCGGGAAACCGTAGTCTTAAACGGCACCTGAGATACAATTTTCTTCAGATTTGTCCATAACGCCTGTCTTCAGAACCAATGTCTGAAGCTCCCGCTTCAGAACCAATGTCACCGAGTCTTCTGGGAACTCAATACTTTTTTGTGTAGTCTCCTTTGATCTTTCATAGCCTTAACATTTTTGAAGAGTTCGGTCCTATTACTTTGTAGAATGGTCTTTATTTTGGGATGGTCTGGAACTTCATTATTACATTCAGGTTATGTAATTTTGGCAAGAATAGCAAAAAGTTACATTTTCTTGATGTATTATTGAGAAATGCATGCATGGGTCAGTTTCATAATGAGGACTAGCATTGTTAGTGTCATCACCTGATTAAGATGATAATGGCCAAGTTTCTCTATTTTCAATGAGTATTTTGTACTTTTAAAAATAATAGTTATTTTGTGGGCAAATACTTTATGATTATGCATATGAGGGGCCTCCCTGCTGGTAAAATGGGTTAAGTCTCAGCACTATTAAGCTATCAGCAGCCACTGCAGCACTAGTTTGCTCCACCATAGGGAGCTTCCCACACGGCACAGCAGACTGCTCCTGCCTTGCCCACTGCTCCCCTCAGCAGTGTACTTCAGTAGATCTGCCTGTTCTGTTCCCCACTCTGTCTCTGGTGAATCCTCTCACCACCCCACACCTCTAGCCTACACCCCAGTCCTTATATGCATCAATAAATCTTAAAAAAAAGATTATATATATGATCTGCATTTCATCAAATTTCCACTGTTCTTGGCATTCATTGATGGTTATTGCCTGAATCAATTACTAATAGTTGCAAAATAGTGGCTTTTATACTTCATTCTCTATATTACCTGGAATTTGCTGTGAGATAGAGCCTCTCCTTCTCCCCTACTTTTTATTTTTAAAAAAGTTTTAAAAAAGATTTATTTATTTATCAATTCCTCTTTTACTCAATGGGTCATGCTCTATGACTATTATTTTTTTTGATACTCAATTTGTTGTAGATTTGGCCAAACTGGTTCTTGTGTCCTTTTGACATGTTCCCATCACTTTTTTAAAAAAATATTTATTTATATATACAAGTTGGGGTACAGGCCAGAGGCGTGGGGCGGCGAGAGGGTTCACCAGAGACAGAGTTGGGAATAGCACAGGCAGACCCACGAAAACACACAGCTGAGGGGCGCAGCGGGAGAGGCAGGAGAGGTCTGCCGCACCATGTGGGAATCTCCCCAGCTGGGCATCGAACTCGCGTCGCCGTCGCCGCTACCGACAGCTCCACAGCGCAGCGCTCAACCGCTGCACCACCAGGGAGGCCCTCCCATCACTTTTTTTTTGCTGGGGTGGGGAGGAGGGGCCTATTCTCTGGGACATGGGATGTATCAAACCTACCTTGCACTTTCCCTACCCATGCCCGTGAGCTGTCATTTCTCCTGACTCCTTTTAGTAAAGGATGGTATTTAGTTATAAATATATAGACCCTTGGTGATTTCATTGCTAGCTGTCATTGCTTCTAAGCCCTGTCAGTAGGCAGAATTAAGAGATGCAAGCATGTACGGATGTGTACACATAGAAACCTGTATCTAGAAATACATACTAAAAACTGCATTCACATCAATACCTCCAAATTTCAGTCAACACCATGGGGTTTGTCCTAGCCCTTCCTCTCCCCATATTTGTAACAGTTCTAAGAATGAGAAAAGTTACTCTAATTATCTCTAATATATTTGCTTGTCAATCTTTCTGTGCTTAATTAAAGATAAATAAGATGCAGCCTCCTTTTTCGTTCTTGAGAGTTTACTGTTAAACTAGAGCAATCCTTCTTGTCACACACAACAAAGAACGTGATTCAGCAGATTCACTTGGAGGTCACGTCATTGATGGAGCAGCAGCTGAGTCTGCCTGGGAAGCGGATAGGCTGGGCTCTAGTCCTCATCATGTTCTTACGAGCTCTGTGGCTTTCATGAGGCTCTTTACCTCTTTAAGTCTCAGAGGATAAAACAGCACCAACTTCAAAGGGCTGTAGTGAGGATTAAAGGCACTAATGCATTACAATTGTTAGCACAGTGACTAGCACACAGCAGATCCACAGTGAATGGTAGTTATTATAGTTGTATTTTCTATTTAACACCCCTTCCCCCCTGCCTTGCCCCATAGCGTAGTTTCTCTTTTCTGCAACTTACTCTGACAGATTAGAAAATCCAATGTAAAAGAGATATCCAAGAATAAATGGTTAATCAGTAATTTAATAGCTGCCCCAAGGTTAAGAGGAGGATTCCATTCATCTGCCTATCTATCCACTCAATTCACTAGAGTAATTATTACTAATTCTCTAGTGTACCAGGCACCATGCTGGACATTTTACTCTCCAAAGCAAATAAAATCTTTCACTTTAAGGAGTCACACTCTAGTACAAGAGAGGATTACAAAGGGAGGCAGCAGCAGAATTCTGCAGTAGAATGCAGAGAGGACAGGCAGTAGCAAGCCAGGGGCATTCAAGACGGCCTCAGTGTGGATGGCTGGATTCCTTCTATAACTGGGGGTGGAGAGACAACAGTTGGCTTGGCTATGAGAAGCAGGTTTTCTAAGCTGAGTGCTCAAATGGATCTGGCTGCGTTCCTAGCCTAGATGAAAAATCTGAAGGAAACATGTTTTCTGGGCTGATTCAAAGGGTTAAGAAGAGGGTGACATCACTCTGTAGGAAACCTAGAAGCAAACATGGCGATGGTGATTCTTTCGGCGAGAATACATTATCATCTCTGGTATATTTCTAGTCTATAAATTATGCTGCAAATGCCATTTCATTTCTTCCTGTTGTGAGTAAAGCAACAGATTATTTTTCTCATTTTTAATTTACTCATAAAATATTATTTTAATAAATATCATAAGTATGATAAGATTGGAATTTTGAGTAAACTGGTAGTAGTCTGTGTTTTTTAACAGTGCTCCAAAGTATATTTCACAAGCATTTGTTTGCTAAAAAAGGACTCTTTTGAAATGACCTCGTTATGATTTTTTTTGTTTTGTAATTACAACTTTTATGCATAGAAATTAAGCATTTTGATATGAAAATTGAAAGATGGAAAGATCAGCTGGACACATCTAGGAACCTCAATGTGCATTTATATAACTTTTAACACCTATCATATTTCTTTACAAGACACAGCATTCACTTCATCGGCTAGCCCCATTTTCTTACCACTTCCATTTGGTCCTTATAAAAGTATTTGAAGAAAATATATTCCTCTCTGATTAGCAATTTGTGTAACAGTAGCAATTTATTATTTTAAAAATTATGTGCATAATATTTAGAGTTTAGCATGTTAGATGACCCATCATATTTTTTTTGAGATTCTTTCAGAAAATGCTATGAACTCAAGTATTCCAACTCTCCCAGAACTTGGCAGAAACAGCAGACAGTCAGCGTATGGGGGTTAGGAGAGGTCATATCGTAAGAGACTTCAAGGACTGTGAAGAGGAATAGGGCTTTATTTTTTTTGTTATTATTTTTTAAATATTTATTTATGTATACAAGAACTGAGTGTAGGCCGGACGTGTGGGGTGGTGAGAGGATTCACCAGAGACAGAGTGGGGAGCAGAACAGGCAGATTCACCAAAATATACTGCTGCAGGAAGCAGCAGGCAAGGCAGGAGAGGTCTGCTGCACCATGTGGGAAGCTCCCTAGGAAGGGATCTAACTTGTGCTGCAGTGGCTGCCAATAACTTCATAGTGCAGAGACAGCCCCTTGCACCAACAGGGAGGCCCCCAGGAGTAAGGTTTTATTTTATTTTTTTTAAAGATTTATTTATTCATACATACAAGCTGGGGTACAGGCCAGAGGCATGGGGCGGTGAGAGGGTTCACCAGAGACAGAGTGGGGAGCAGAACAGGCAGATCAGAAATACACTGCTGAGGGGAGCAGTGGGCGAGGCAGGAGAGGTTTGCCGCACCATGCGGGATCCTCCCCGGCTAGGCGTCAAACTTGCATCCTTGCATCGTGCACTGCAGACAAGCTCCACAGTGCAGCGCTCAACCGCTGCCCCACCAGGGAGGCCCAGGAGTAAGGTTTTAAAAAAATGTAGTCCTCACTAAAAAAATCTGGGGGTGGGGGCTTCCTGGTGGCTTAGGGGTTACGTTTCAGTGCTGTCACCACGATGGCCCACCGTGGTAGCCAGAGATCGATTCCAGGCCAGGGAGCTAACCCACATTTGGCGCAGCAGACTTCTGTCTCGCCCCACTGCTCCCCTTAGCAGTGTATTTCAGTAAAATCCTCCTGTGCTGTTCCCACTCTGTCTCTGGTGAACCCTCTTGCCCCCTGCCCCTCTGGCCTACACCCCAGTTTTTCTAGGCAAAAATAAAATCTTTAAAAAAAATTAAAAAGAATCTGGAATGAAACTGTAAAGGTGAGAAAAAATTCAACAGCTGGCCACCATTAGCCTGAACACGTGGAGCAGGGAGGATGATGATGGAGACATGTGGGTGGCCATATGGTGGCAGGTCTATGTCCACCCAGATTTAAAGCGTGTTCACAGTTGTTAATATGCACCCAGTAAGAACTGAATTATGCTGGAAACATTTTTCTCACAGACTGGTGGACATGTGAAAAAACAAGAATGAGAATACTAGATGGGTTTTCTAAGTTAAACTTATCCATACTCAGCTGTGTTCTTACTTTTAAGGAGATGTTACTTGGCTTATAAAATCATGTTAATAGACCTTAGCGTAATAACCTCATTTCTGATTTCTGCTATAGCAAGATGGTACAAGCAGTACGTGTAGTTCATCTGGGGCGGTAAAATCCTATAATAGAAGGGAGTAGTGAAACAAGGAAGGGAAGGCAACCCTAAAATGGAGTGTTATCCAGTCAGCTACAACTGTGAATGCAGGGGCTGAAACTAGCGAGAAAGAGGTTCCCTTTGTCAGCGCTGCCTCAGGGATGTCAGTGCAGATGTGTGGCTTGAGGGGAGGGACCACTGAGAATGGCCTTGAGAGTCATTTTATTTTTGTTGCTCTTTCCATGGCAGAATGTCATCAGTCAATGATGTTGGTTCTTCCCTTAACTTTCCAACAACTAAATCCAAATATCAGTCTGGGACACTGCCATTCCCACTAGAGGTCAGGCTATTTGGCAACATCAATAACAACATTAAGCAGGGCAGGTGCTGCTCAGTGAAGAGGCAAATTCCTGCAAATCATTCTGAGGGGGAAGGATGATTCCAGAATGAGTAAGGGAAGTCCTTCCCGATCCTCAAATCCAACCAAGGCTTCCAAGTTCTTACCTTCCTAATTCATTTCTTCCCTGACACTTTTTGGTAAGCCGACTCCATTGAAGTAGGAAGAGGAATTGTCAGCTGTGGTCTGAACATGATTTGCTTAACTCTCAGCAACTGCTTTAGAAAGTTCTTGCTCATCCTGCTTCCTGACGTACTTCCTGAAGGTTGACCAATGATGACAGTAACTGCTGGAGAAACATTTAATTACTCCTGGGTTTGGGGCCAAAGTGGGAACTCAAGATGTCAGAGGATATCAAGACATACCTTCAAATATATACAAAGTATAATTCTTTTTGTATAGAAAACATTTTGAAAGGGATGGAGGAAGCAGGAGGAATTATGAAACTAAAACAGTAATATGTTAACATCTCAAAAATTTTTGGAAACTCTAAACTTGCAATATAGTTTGAGAAATAAATGCACATTTGTTTAGCTTGCTTGCTGTAAAACCTTAAACAGACACAAAATTTAAGACCAATGGCACCCAAGGCCACTGTTAAAAAAAACTGTGAAGGTCTCACCTTCTGGGGCAGTTTCCTGCTGACCTTGCTGGAGGCCCTGTCTTCCACAGACACCCCAATCCAAAGACCAAACATTTTAACATTTATTAAATAATTACTATGGATTAGAAACTTACACGGACTCCATTTACTTCAGGTTTGACAGCCATTAAGACAACCCTATGAGATGGGCTTTGTTTTTCATGTCCAGAAGAAGTGAGAGAACATAGTGACTTACAAACCCCCATATGGCTTATTAAACAGCAATTAAAAATTTTTTTTGAGAGCTTCCCTGGTGGCTCAAGGGGTTAAGACTCAGCACTATGAAGCTCTCCGCAGCCACTGAAGCGAGTTCGATCCCTGGCCAGGGAGCTGACTCG